>JAJJWW010014544.1:0-69860 GCA_023531295.1 Papaver armeniacum | reverse complement strand
GTACAACAACCACACCCAACTATTTTGTGCGATAATTTGTATGGACTAAACTCTAATACAATTATGAGAGCACCAAGTTATTGAGCTCAATCAGAAATACATTAAAGAGTTTTATTTCTTTCTCAACCAAATCATTAAATCAAATAAATAGAAATCTGTGAACCTGATTTTTATGCGAATAACTCGGATGGTACCAAAGACCAATATTCGAGTGTCAATCAAGTCATATCTAACAAACAAGGTTGGATTTATCAACTGTGATTGAACTACGCACAACCTGTGATATTTCAATTATATAAATTAAATATAATGTAGAAATTAAATAACATAGACTCCATAAATTTTGTTATCGAGGAAATCGTAAATGCAGAAAAACCCCAGGAGCTAGTCCAGACTTGAACACCACACTATATTAAGCCGCTACATACACTAGTCTACTACAAGTTAACTTTGGACTGGAATGTAGTTCACCCCTAGCCAAGTCTCACACTGATTAATGTACAGTCGCGTTCCTTACGCCTCTTGAATCTCTCAAGACCCTGCGCACTGATCCCTTAGTTGATCTCACCCACAACTAAGAGTTTTTATGACCTAAAGTCGAGGACTTATAAACAAATATATCTCCCATAGATAAGTTTATGGGATAATTTGCATTACCTCCCCTGACGAAGATCCTAATTTGCGTTACCTCCCCTATAGAGATAAAATTAGTGAAACCTCCCCTCGTTACATTTTCCTTCCAAAACCGGTTAGGTGAGTCACCAGCTTTGTACAGGTGGACTAAAATTATACATGTGTATCTTCAGTTCCCAAAATACCCTCTCATATACCGTCGATTCTCAAGAACTGACCACCACTCAATCGACATCGTTTCAACTACACCACCTTCGGTAGTACAACCCCACCAATCTCAAATAATCTATGAATCTCAATCTCCCAAATTCTCTCCATTTAACGACCACCAACACCTGCAATTCTTTCCTACCTTTGACATGCATTTCAGTGATTAAAATCCGTCAACACCCATTGTGTCTTCCCATAATCTGATTTCAGAAGAAGAACTTGAAATCCACCATCTGCTTGCATTTAACGCCTCTTTAATTTCAGTCATCAATCATAATTTAAAACCCACCAACAATCAATCAATTCAACCTTCTTCTTCAATTCATTACAAGAAATCAATTATCTCGAACACCAGCAGAGAGAGAAGGACGACGCCAAGGAATCAGTCGATGTAGTTATGAAATTCCTCATGCCAAGGAATCCGTTTCTGTAACAAGTCCTAACATTCATCTAATTCAGCAAGCTTCATTCCATTGCAGCCAGCTCAATTCTACGTATCCTTTGTAATATCTACAATTTATCTTCGATATCATCGACGCAGCAACAGTTCTTCAAGGATATGTTTCATCAATCAACCACCATCGATTATCATCACCAGTGATAACAACCAACGCCTTCCATCTTCTTCTATGTATTTTCTCCCATTGATCATCTCACTATAAGACACCATCACTTCCTCCATGTTTCTTTTCCAACATTAATGCACAGCAGCGACCACTTCTCTTCTCAACTCGGTACCTAATCACCAACAACTCGGTCCTTGCCAAAAATCTATCCAATTAATCTTCAAATAACGCAACCATCGTCGGCATCAGTTTAGTTTCTTCGCATATTTGCTCGATCAAATCAGATCTAAATTCCAAATAAGTCGCACACAAACTTGCTTTCTTGTTCGCAATCAAACACCCATTTAAATTTTGGTAATAACCAACGTAATATGGCAACAAACTTGTTTTCCTGTCTGCTATCTTCTTGTCTTAGATTCACGTATACCCATCTCAGCTCTTGTCCATTACTTGCTTTTCTCATATTCAAATCAAAAACCTATTTAACCTTCATCGAATTGCAACATCATCGAACCCATATCTCTCAAATCAATGATAGAACCATCTTCTCTATTCTTAATTTAAACATCACCATTGGTTTCTCGATCACCATTTCTCCTTGAACTTCTCATCACCACTGGTTTCTCGATCTCACACCATAAAAAATAGTTTCAGAATACTTTTCCGTCTAACTATTTGACTTTAGCTACATCCGTTGGATTATATTAGGATATGAGAGTATTTTGAGTACTGTTTTTAACACATGTATATTTTTGTCCGCCTGTACGAATCTGGTGACTCACCTGACTGGATTTGGACGGAAAATGTAACGAGGGGAGGTTTCACTAATTTTATCTCTGTATGGGAGGTAATGCAAATTATGATCTTTGTCAGGGGAGGTAACACAAATTACCCCTAAGTTTATTCTGGTTTTTGTTTCCGTATTTAGATAAAAATCAAGGTGTACAGGAAACTCAACTAATAATCCGGTCTTATACTCCCGAAGAATAGTCAAGAAATATTAGTCACCTCACAAAAACCTAGCTGATTTACAGGAGAAGTTATTGTGGAATCACAAAAGTCTGAGACGAAAAACTGTTGTGATTACTTTTTATATCTTACATATCGCAGATAAATCTCGAGAAAATCTTAGAGAAGATTAAACTCAATATGATAGAAAAAAGATAAGGATACGCAAATACAAAGAAAATTATTGGACCTGGCTTCATAAATCCCAGTCGTTAACCCTATAATGTTTTTTCAGAAGAACTGAAAACCTAGGTTAATGGAGAATCAACTCTAGATTCCATCTAGGACACACGAAAGTGTCGGGATTAGGTTTCCCAGATTCTAGAGTTCTCCCTTATATAGTCTTTCAAATAAGGGTTGCTTCCAATCAAAGCTAAGATAGCTTAGTAACAATGCAATTGATATTCACCGTCAGATGAACTCCTGATTTAAGATTCAATCTAAGTCTGCTAGAAAATAAGCAATTAATCTCCACCGTTAGATGGTCTTAGCTTGATACACACAAATGAAATATACTTATATTTAGATACGGGTAACCGTACCTAAACGTGTATAATAAGTTGGCTCAATAACAATTATTAGAAGTTAGCCATATGAACACTTTTGGTTTATCCATCTTCATCTAACACTTTTAAATCAAATATGATAATCAATCAATCATGATCTAAATGTGTTTCAAGAGAGTTGTTCAAATGTTCACCATCTCGTAGAAATATCCATGGACAATTTTAAGCATAATCGATTTGATTTGTATTTGTACAAAATACTTATACAAGAACTAATTCATTTAAGCCAGTTCACATACCTTAAATGATTAAAAGTTACAGGGACTTTAGTTCGCAAACGAACATGAGTTCATGAGTATGGGTTATCATACTTACCGATTTTAGAACCCACATCATGTGTACGAGAACTGAGTACGCGAACCACAGTTCCGGATCTTGTATACTCTTGTCGTTCATAAACCCTATTCGCGAACCATAGTTCCGGACTTTTCACAGGTAAACCCGTTCGCTAACCTAGTTCGCGAACAAGAGTTCCAGACCTAAACTAGTACTTCACAGTTCGCATACTATGTACGCATACTGTGATGTATCCAGACATTGGTAGTAGTTCTAGAAATCTCATTCAATCATTAAAACATCCTTGCAAGACAACAATGGTAATCTTACACATACTAATAGCTTCAAGTAATTGTCAAGTGATCAATTGATCAATACGAAACTTCCAAGTTAACATCAAACGATTGTCTCACACAAATCATGTAAGATGTTCAAGGTAATTTTCACATGATCATCTTGACTCAATATTTAGTTTCCAACAAATAAATTTTTTCCAACTAAACTCGTCAAGTAGATGATGAAGTTAAGCTAAAGATTTAAACTTGTATTTTGAGAAATATATAAACGAGATAAACTCGGATCCAAATTTCAAATGTAAATAACACAAAGTCTATATAGATACACGACTTAGTCTCGTTAGAAGATAGAATATAAATAGACTTTTAAGTGATAGATAAGTTTTAGTCTCCACATACCTTTTGTTGATTAAGTTCCTCCAAGATCTCCAGTATATCTTCTTCTTCAAATTGGTGAACGTCGTGAAGTCTAAATCTCAACTACACATTTCTATCCTAATCCAAGACATAGCTATAAGTAAACTAGAAATCAAGTATATAGTTTTGATCAACTAAACTTGGCAAACAATCTTGAGATAGCAACGCTTGCGATTTCGACCGAGCATGCTCTACAATCGCCCCCTTTGTCAATTTTAATGACAAAACTATCAATACATATTGATTACAAAATAAATAAAACTTTGTAGCTTCTGATCCATCATGCTTGATTTCCCTGGCTCTTTAACTTCCTTGAATTATTTGTTACTTCAAGTTCTCTATCGATTCTGAACGTGTTCAACTCAGCATCATTGTTTTTGAACATCCGTAGCAATAAAAATACGAAAATGAATGTTCTCAATCATTGTTATTCAGTGTCATAGTATTATTATATATAATCGAAGTACAACTGCATTACAACTTTAAAATAATACTACGGTGATATATATCACTCTCCCTTAGTCAATACTTCCATCTTAGAATGGAATCCACCCCCCATCCCCCCCCCACCCCTTACGTAATGATCCGTAAATCATATGTACGTAGTGTTAGCTACTAAATAATTCTCCCCCCTTTGTCAATATAAATTGGCAAAGGTACGGAAACTATGGACTCATAATAAATTCACAAAAGATGATTCATGACCAAAAGAAAACATATTAACTTTGTTTCCATGATTTCACATAGTCGGCTTGAACATTTCAAAGGCATCCTCATTGTCAATATTTCAAGCATAGTCAATGTGCTTGCTTTGCTCTTCAATCGACAAAGGATCTCCTCTGTCTTTCGCGCAACACAACACCTTCACAAAGGTCTTCAAATGCTCCTTCTATTTTTAAACAACAAACAATTAATAGAATGATTTGATAATTTAATCTTAAAACATTAAGAGCAACTCTAAAATACTTACAAAGAACTTAAGACTTGTTGCTGGGTCTTTCGATGCCATCTTCCTCTTACGAGCCAATTCTTCATGAGTCATTTCCCTAATCACAGTAGGACGAGCCCAACCCAAGTACCACGTCATGTATTTCTCACTAGCTTCATGACCGGTGGTCACCTCGTCCAAAAGACTCACATCGATTTTTACGGCCACGTCTATCATCCCAATGTTATGGAACTGGCGTTGGAGCGTAAGAGACGTTAATAGTTTTTTGGGACGTGGTGCAATCAGCCCTTGACACAATAAAGAACGACTTTTCTTCATCGAAATGAGGTTCTTCTTGGACGTAACCCAATTATCGCATTACCCGATGTGGATCGTACATTGAATATCCACCGGAGCACAACAACAAGGGTCCATAGTATAATGCAACTTCATCTCTCCTTTGGATTAAACCTTGATTTCTAGCATCTCGATACGGATCAAATATCACATCATCCGCAGTCAATTTGTCGATGGCGATTCGGAGTTTGATAAGATTTTATGGCATTTCCTTATCCTGAGTACCCTTAAAATTGTACCTTTGCGCTCTTGGCTTATCAACCGCAGCATTCGCATCCACTTTGATGTAGGAGTTGGCTTTCACCAAAGAAGGGAAGTGCTCATATATCCAAACCTATGCAAAAAAAAAAAAAAAAATTAGTAAGAATATTATCTTACGAGAATTTTTCAAATATAAATGATTTAGACAATAAAATTACCTGGAAGAGACACATATTTCCGTTAACTTGCGCAGTGAGTGCCCTATAACCCTTTGTCAACTCATTGTTCAAGAAGGCGACCACCGCAATACCCCAAGAATACTCACGCTTCTTATCTAAGGGATCCAATAGTTGCATATAACTAGCGTCGACCAAGCTTCCGGAACTGTCGGGGAAGATACATTTGCCCAGGACGTATAGAAAATAAGCTGACGCGGTAGCATTGATTCGTATCGGGTTCATCCTTCCTTCCTTATTTTCTTGGTCCCAAAAAATGTGTCCCTCAACTGCTTCAGAATAAACTTCTTGGTTAGACGACCATCTTTCTTCTCAAGCATAGACTCCGTCTCAGTCTGATTCCAACTGAACAATATTTGGCTCAATTTGTAAATATCCTTGAAAGAAAAATCATTATCGAAGCCCTCACTGACTTTTTTTCCCTCAACCTCGAGGCCTAGAATTTGATGAGCATCATCGGGAGTTATCTCCATCTCACCGAATGGGAATAACATTGTATCAGTCTCTCCATAGAACCTCTCACATAATGCAGATACGGTAACTCTATCATGCTCAATATTCGAACTCTCCACCGCAGGCCACAACCCGGAGTTCTTGACAATCACTTTCACCTCCTCACATGCATCCTTAAGATCCCAAGTCTTAGTTACTGACCATGAAGCTTGGCGCCTCATGAGACGGACGGCATGCTTGTGATCCTAAATACCAAAAAAACAAAATGAAAAGAAATACAAACACTTGACGCAAATTTAAGATAGATACACACTTGAATAAAAAACAAAGACGGATTGAGATTACTTACGATAGTATTTTGGATCGTACATGCCCATGAGTCTTTGTATCCAAAAAGAACATTTCCACCATCTCTTGGGGTCCCCCTTGGATGCTCACCTTTTTTTCAGTATAACCATCAAGTGAGGGGGAGGCATGTTGGAATTAGCTGGTTTAGTGATCACCCTCTTCTTATTTCCGGTTTCATTTGAAGTTGAAGCTTCGGTATGTTGAACAATAGCTAGAGTTTGTTCTCCATCTTCTTCTTCTTCTTGTTCCACTGCCTCTTTAACAATTTCATCTTCGATATCCTTATATTTATCTCCATTACCATCATCATCATCATCATCATCATCATCATCACCTCCTCCAACATTAGGCATATCTTGATCACCATCATCATCATCATTGTTACCTCCTCCAGCAGCCGGAGTGCTTTCATCAACATCATCATCATCACCTCTTCTACCAGATGGAATTGATTGGTCTTCATCTGGAGTCTCGTCTGAATCACTGGGTTCCAATGGTGGTTCAGAATCATTCGGTACACGGATCAAAAGCGTTCCCGGCACAACGTATGCCCCTCGATGTGTTGAAGTCAAGAGTTTTTCACCAACACGAGGAGGTTGATGATGTTTTTCAAAGTTGTTGTAGTAATAAGGATTCAAACTCTAAGACTTGTGAAGATTAAATTTAAGGATTTAATGAAAATAATAAAAACGAGAGTTACTGAGACTAGGATTCCATCGAGTTCATATCATAGGGCTCAATTATTTATTCTCAACAATTATCGCTCAATAAATAAAATAACATCGACTCTTATTTTGCCAAAGTAGATTCTCAAAATATTAGTTATAAATCGTAAGTATGGGACATCAAACATCTAAGCAAGCATGACCCATCAAATAAAATAATAACTAATTAATTCAAATCATAATTCTATTTTAATTAGTGCAAAAGTCATATAGAAAATAAAATAAATTCACCCATGTATGAAATTCAGATTCCTCCGTCGACCCAGTGTCGGGGTTTAGCTTCTCATGATGAAAACACACTCAAAAATATAATTCATAGCTCAAATGGTGTTTTGAAAACTAATAATACAATGAATCTGCAACGCTATACCGGCGTTACAGAAGTCACCGTTACAAGATATGTTGCAAATTCAAAATAAGCGTGCCAAACCGATCATTTACGAGTCTTTTATAAACGATGTTCTGCGACAGTCAGTGGACGTTATATATTCTTCTTCTTCTCTGCAACCCTCTGTTCTTCACCCCTATCACTCGATCCTCTTCTCTGCTATCAGGCAACTCTATTTATACTCACAAGACTTCAAAAATCTTCGTAATTACTCCACAATATCCCGCAATAACTTTCATTATTCTTCACAGGAATAGTTCCCTTTTTTATCTCATTCTCACGTCTGTTGACAGACTACACACTCCAAACACGAAGCTGCACGCATCTTGATTGAGTGTGACTAATTGCAGCGCACGAAATCTTCCAAAAATATCTTAACTGACTTGAAGTATACTCGATATATCCTCGTGTCATGTTCTTCTTCAACTCGAGTTATCCAACCAAACTTAGTCAAACCAAAGACCCAAATGACACATGTTAATCCCAAACAAACCTTCCCAACGAATTTCAGCAATTTAATCTCGCAGAAACACCTCCAAACTAAATCCAGAAAATCCTTTAATATCCTCAAGAAAACAATATCTTCCATGTTTTGTTCCAACCGAAGAATCGTCCCTTAATTTTCAAATCTCTAGCAATTACCACCTTCTATTGATCGTGACAGCTCGTTCTCAAATAAACACGACAAGAAAATCTCACCAAATCCTCTCGAGTTTAATGCAGAAAATTCTTCTCAGCACGTCCTCCCATGTTTTCTTTGAATCGAAGTATCCAGCCCATTCTAACCGAAACCATCGACCATACCATTCATGTTTGGTCCAAATAGGCCCAAAGCAACCAAAACCTGTACTCGAGTCTCACTCAAACTTGTCAAAAATCCTAACAGAGTTTCCGCAGGAAGAAAACTCGGGAATCTGTTCAATCATTAAATCCACCATTCTATCCAATTCTGGTTTAAACAACGACTATTACCAGCCATGTTGAGTCAAAATGAACAGACCCAGTCAGTTTCAACCATTGAATCTACTTAAATCTCCTCCAAACCACGAACCCTAAACTCTGTTTTCCGATGAACCAAGTTTCCCGCCTTTTTTCAGTTTCAAACGAGGAAGAAGATGGCCATCCCTTAACCTAATCCGATGTGTGAATAAAAGTGGGTGCTGAATAGTAAAGCAGGTGCCCCTTATTAATTGAGGTGTCCCTTAACCAAAAATGAAAGTCCGAATAACATGTGTCCTCCGGGTACCAAAATTGACTTTCGAGCAACATTTTCCACAAGAGCTTATTTCCTTGAAAAGACTTAAAACAAGATTATTAGTGATAAAATGAGTCCCAGCTAATCTATTTATGGGTGAAAATGCGTCGCACTTTTGTGCTTATCAGAGGTCTTGAAGGAGGACTACGAGCTTTCAGAGCTGCTTTCTTCTTTGCCTTTTGCAACCTGAATAAGAACGATTAAGGAAATAAATATAAGTCAGCAGAGTCGACAAATACAACCTTGCCGACTACACAAACGTCGAAAAAGGTCGACTAAATAATGCATGTCATTTGAAAGAGTGCCGGACAGGTATTATTCACATAACCTGCCCGGGCATATAACAAATATGAACACAGTGGATACAAGGATTTTCCACAAAACCCGGTCGGCAAGGTCCATTACCAATACATTGTCGGCTAATAAAAATTTGGTTTTATTTTCATCATACCATTGTTACATTTTTTTATGCAAGGATTTTCCATTATGCCAAAAATTCTTATTCTTTCAACAAGGCATTCCTATGTTTTGAGGATAAATTCAGCGATTTGTAACTTTAGATTTCAAAGGTTATACAACAATGAATGCAAATAAAGAATATATGAGTACAAGGGAGTTGTGTAATGGGGAATTACCAATTATTAGCAAAGAATAAACTTTATT
This sequence comes from Papaver armeniacum, assembly GCA_023531295.1. Classification (NCBI taxonomy): domain Eukaryota; kingdom Viridiplantae; phylum Streptophyta; class Magnoliopsida; order Ranunculales; family Papaveraceae; genus Papaver; species Papaver armeniacum. Next base: position 60,334 of record JAJJWW010014544.1, on the reverse strand, counting down.
ACCTTGAAAGCTAGTAGTCTAAGAGAAAAGATCTTGCTCTCGTTTTGAAAGGCTTAATTAGGAGCTGATTCAATCTTGAATGGGGAGCTTGAATATGTTTGACTAAGCCATTGAATAACATTGTAAGCGATCGACGAGTTCACACTAAAAGTGGGAAGCAACATGCTAAGATCTTTCAGTAAAAAAAGAAGAAAGAACAATAAGAAAATCACCACGAAATAGACTTCTTAATCACACAAGCTACTTTGAGCCATATGCAATAGCAAAATCGAAAGAAAAGTAGTCATTGCAAATCGGAGCGAAAATCGGTTAATTATCCAGGAAGTTATGAATAAATCGGGACATGGGAGGCTAATAAAAGTAGTGGATGTATTATCAAACCCTAAAATATGAAAAGAAAAGTGTAACCAATTTCATAAGAGGTTTAATCCTACCTTAGATATGAGCATTAGCATAATAACAATTTAGATGACGGAAGAGAACTTAGATTTGGATAGTCTTACCATCTTCTTTGCAGACCTAATTTGACATGCAAACATGAAATTAAATGAACTCACACGGGCTAAAGTTCTATCAAGGATAAATCTTAGGTGATTCTCAACATCAAATTGCTAAATTACATTAGTTTATAGTCCCCACATGATGCATTTTTAAGCTTAATTATCGGTTTTATCCAAATACCATTCCGACTTTAAAATTCAAGGCATCATCGGATACAACAAAAACTTGAAAAGATTTTGATAAATTATGCCTTCAACTTCTTAAGGAGAAATTTAAGACAAAGTGAGAAGGTTTTCGAAATCCCTCAAGGTAAAAATTTATAACCAACTTGATGTACGAAATGTTGTACAAGCTTAAAGGTTGTTGGGTTTAAATAAGTATTAAGAAATGAAACTCTTTAAGAACATGAATTCTAGTAACAATGAACATGTTAATTTTCAACTATTTTGAATATGATGATCGCAAGACCCATTCATAGGTCTTCTTGGTTTAGGTTTGTGGAGGGTATACGGGTTTGAATAACATTCTAAGATCCACAAAGACCTCCCTGCGGTGTCGTGCCGATACAACTCAAATTAGACTAGGGTTTACCAAAAAGGCCAAAAAACATACCGAGATTCAAAACAAATCCAGTAGGAACCCTTTAGCACAAACCTCTCGAATTCAAAATCATCTTCTTTTCTCTTTGAACTCAATTTCTTCATCAATCCGTTCTTCCTTTAACGGTGGCAAACACTAGAACCTCCATCTTCAATCTTCAACCATAAACTGATTTTGATTCAAGATCTTCAAGATAAGATCCTAAGAGCCATTCAAACCTCATCCTAATCTTCTCGTTCTTCGCCGAACCCTAGATTTCTTCTTAAAACCCTAAATATCGAAAGAGTGGAAGAGGGACGAAGAAAGCGGAGTTAAACTATAATATGGTGTAAAATAAAATTTAGGGTTTTATTTTTGAGATGTATGTATCTCGAGACTAGAATGAAGGGTAGAGATGTTACCTTAGGCATATACGGTGTAAGATGAAATATAATAGCACGCATGTGAATGGCACACGCACATTCTAAGGTGTTACCACCTGGTGTCGATAACATAATACCTTGCCGGCGGCCCATAAGCAACTTCCAATTCACACGATTTCGATTTTGTAGTGCGAACTAATTTGACATGCAAACATGAAATTGAAGTACTAGAGTGAGTTAACATGTATGGCGTTACTTTCTTAATGACGACATGCATTTCTCGTGTTTAAGTATGCCTTACTTTCTTAATTTTCTTCTTCTTCAACCGTTTTTTCTTCACTTTCTTTTGAACCAAACTTGCAATTCCGTGGTTATACTCATTGGGTTTTCAATTAGCTTCTTTCATACGACTTGCCCTAGGTCGTGGCGGATCCATTTTTGAAGATTAATCGGAACTTTTGAATCGACGATTACGACGAATTAATCGACGAGTTTCGGTGGTGGGGGTGGAGGAGCTGGTAATGTGTTTGAGGAGGAGTAGAAGAAGAGAAGAAGATGAAATGAAGAGAACGAAAACTGATTTAACGTAATTAGAATTATAATGGAAAAGGGTAGTTTTGTAACTTTACTCATTAGGCCTCCCCTTTTGCCCTTAAAAAAGAGTCCAATTAAAATTTGGTAAACCCAAATTAATCTGGGTATACCCAATCTCGCCAGGTTATTTTTGGAGCAAAAAATTGTTGCTTTTCTACTTCTGAGAGATCGACTTCACGTTTTAGACCTAATATTTATTCATGTTAATCAAATCTTTAGTTCCATCAACATAGTAATCTTAGATTTTTTTCTTCTTGGATATCTTAGCAGATCATATCACCAATTTGTTATTCTCGTAATCTGATTGAAACCATTTTTTCCAAAACCTAAATTTGTGCTCTTCATTAACCCCAAGTAAAGTGATAGAACAATTTTCTTCTTTTTTCATGGTTTGTTAACATTGCTGGTGAAAATCATAGCCTAATCGCCCAGAAAATCTACCAATTTTTTTTTGATAAATCATTAAAGCTTGCTGATTTTTTTTTTTTTGTTTTTCTGGTTAGTAGCCAAACTAACTTCTCAATAATTTTGACTTCTAGAACTACTTCTGACAAGTCCAGAAGCACTTCTGTATCCAAACAGGCTAAATTAGTTAGATTTCTTGAAATTCTTCTCAAATTTGGCGAGGGTTGAGAGATTATGGCGACGCCAATGATGCCACCAGGTGGAAACCCTAACATGGATGGAAATCCACAGTTACCACCAACTCCTGGTACAGATATGACAGGAATATGTTTTAGAGATCAATTGTGGTTAAATTCATATCCTCTTGATCGAAATCTTGTCTTCGATTACTTCGCTTTATCTCCATTTTATGATTTTAGTTGTAATAATGAGCAGCTCAGGATGCAACAGATTCATCCTCTCGATATCTCTCATCTCCAGTAAGATCTCTCCTTCTTTTTATAATCTTGAATTTGCTTCTTTGGTTAGTCTTTACCTAAGTTTGTGTTGATTATGGCAATGTCAAGTGACTTTCACCTTTCGCCGATGATTGGAGTTTGGTGTGGCTGTGTGAGATTTAATGACTTTAGGCTTAGACATTGCACCATGTTGATTCAGCAACACTTAAGTTTGTGGTAATCAGGGAAATGTCAAGTGACTTTCACCGTAACATAAGACACTGATTTGGTGTTTTAGACCATGTATGGTCTCGCTGAATGCAATTTCTAGACATTGCACCATGTGATTTAACAACATTCAGTGACATTATATCTCTTGAAGTCACCATTCAATTAGTGTTTTAGACTGTGTAACAAAACCTTGAACACACTAGAAATGTGCTCATGTATGCTCATTCATTTGCTGATATATTGTAATTGTATAGGAAAATGACTGGCATTGAATTCAGCCTAAGTGAAGTAATGGAGCCACATCTGTTTGTCATTAAAAAACAGAAGCGAGAAGCTGAGAGAGTCACACCTATGCTTACATATTATGTCTTGGATGGTTCTATTTATCAAGCGCCTCAGCTTGCCAATGTCTTTGCAGCTCGAATTGTAAGTGTTCTAATTACTGTCTTATATATCGTAACTTGTTTACATGTTTTCAGTTCTGATAGCATAAGATCATACAAATTAAACTGCTAGGTATATGTTATTCTTGTGGGAGTTGACATGAAACAATTGAAGCAAGGTGTTTTGGATTTTTTAATGACAATTCAGTGAATGTGTGTGTGTCTTGTTTTCATTGTATTATGTCTTCCTCTGAAGGAGATTTGGCTCCCATGGTGGTCAACTGGGAAGGTCATTCCTTAAAAAAATAAAAAATAATTTTTTTGGAAGAGCCTATTCCAGTCCCTCATGAGTCGGGATCATGTAGGAGAGCTATTCCTGTAAATTTTAGGAGTAGATGGGGGAGGGACAGTGGTATTTTCTTAATGAATCTTGACCCATGACTTCAATCTATACACTTCTTTTCTCGAGTCACACCTTCAGTTGATGTTTTTGAATTAGACTTACTTTTCTAGTTTCCAAATATTGTTCTTCACATTATTTTGAAGTTCTCCATCTCTCTACGTTTATTGTTAATCCTGATTAATTTATGATGTGCCAGGGACGAGCTCTTTATCATATATCAAAGGCTTTTACAACGGCTGCATCCAAGTCGGAGAAAATTGGATACGGTACACGTACTTTTACTTCTCATGCAGTTGACTTTTCTTTTCCTTTTCTCATTCAATTATCCCCTTTTATGCGCCTGTCTCTCATAATTTGTTCTTTTTCCCGGAAGGTATTGGAAAGTAACAACAGATAACGTCAAAGTTGAGTCAAACACACCACTCTTTGATTTGAATAAAACATGATCATTAAGAACTTAACACTTATTTAGCAATACTGCTGATTTGTCATGAATCGTGATTTTAAAGTCCATAATAAATATCGAAAGAGAAGAGAAAACTAAGAAACCGATTATAAATAGCTGTTATAAGGTTCTAATGTAGGGTTTTAATCCTCTAATGCCTTTTGCCTATCCTCTAGTAGGATAAGTATACCCCTGGCTTATTCTAGAGGTAGAAAGAGAAAAGAAAACTAAGAAATTGAATATGAATGGCTACTGTAAGGTTGCAACCCTCTAATGGCTTTTGCCTATCATCTGGTAGAATGTTGAATAAGTATACCCCTAACGCATTCGAATGTGTATCGCGTATCCAAACGTGTCGTGAATCCGGCAGTGTTGATTTAGAGCCATTTCAGTGCGCTGGTTGAATGGCCCATGAAGTAATGCAATTAGTAAGCATGTAGAATCTTAAGGTGCGTTACTTCTACCAAGTCCAAAGTGTGAAAAACCTAATCATAGTTCTGCCAAATCAGTTAACCAGAGAAAAAATAGAACAGTAAAGTGGTGGGGGAGAAATATATATTCGCCTCAAGTTACCCTTGCAGATGATGGAGTTTGATTACTTTTTGGTTTGATCAGGTTGATATTGTATATAGAGATATCTGATGGGCTGCGATTTTCACTTAGCATCTCACCTCAGTTCCAGATGTTTGATCAGGATGTTGTCATAATATAGATGTTTGGCATTATTTGTTCCTAATCCCTGAACAACTTTCTGGTTGTACTGTCTGATAATGCATATTGTTACTATTGTGATGCCTATTTTTGAAACTATTATTTTTCTTTTATTCTAATGTTTGATTTGAGTTGGTATTGCTATTCAACTATTTTGACACAAGCGTACTTTACCATTATGTGCAGTTGATGGTGAAAATGAGAGTACTGGCACGGAAACGAAGGTTGTAAAAGAAACGATCGATTTTAAGGAAGTAAAACGAATAGACCACATTCTCGGAGCACTACAACGCAAGGTAGACTTATAACTCCCATTTTCTCTTTCCATAAATGATAGTCGAGGTTTAGAATATAATGTCATTGTTAGACGTTTTTGCATACCGAGGAACAGGCTTGTATAGACTTGAAAACAGGTGTTTTCTGCGGAAACTCTTGAGGCTGACACCAAAACATACTCCATATTGAACTAGACATTTTTGAGATTCTTGTGGATATGTTTGCTTTTCATTTTCACCAGCAGTCTCTCATATAAATGAAACAACAAAGGAAAAGATGTAATTCTTGCTCACAGCTCTGATGTTTTTATCCGTGTATATGCTCTTTCAATGGACTTAAAATCCTTGTAACAAATTTAAGGTGCCAGGGACTTTGATAATATAAGCTCTTACTTACAGCTTTAATGTTTTCTTATCTATATATAAGCTCTTTCAATTGATTTAATCCTTGTACCAAATTTAGGGTGTCAGGGATAATCTAGGGAATCTTTTGAAAGATCAAAATCATTGCTGCTAATTTGGAAGCAAATTTGCTCTGCAGATCCTAGTGTAGCTTATTTATGAATGTGGAGATATCAAAGTTACATGTGTTCTTGTCCTCTTTTTGTTGCAGCTTCAACCGGCCCCTCCTCCACCTCCGTATCCAGAAGGTTATGTTCCTCCAGCATCTGAAGCAGATAAAGGCCCTGAAAATCCAGAATCAGCTGAACCTCAGCCTCCTCCTCTTGATCCCATCATAGATCAAGGTCCCTCCAAAAGGATGAAGTATAATTAAGAATCTGAAATGCAGTTGATCAATGAATCTTTTTTTATCTTAAAAAAGGAAGAATCATTCTGCCACCCAAGAGGTAAAAATTATTTTAGCATTTCAAGGAGTTTGACCTTGTTGGTTGCATCTGATTGCGTAATCACCTTAAATAGGTTCACCCTTGGAGTCCATGCGATTTTATTCCAGCTGAAAGATCTTACTATTGATCCCAACAGGATTCTCTTCTCTGTTTGCTAGCTAGACTATAAAAATTCTTAACAATCAATTCAGCATGTGATGATTCGAATATTTCCAGATTTGGCTCCAGCTAGCAAGATCATTAGTATACGCGTTACAGCTATGAAACTTTTTTTTTTTTTTTTGATATCTTCATCTGTGAATCTGGCCAAGCACCAATCTATGAATAACTAGATCCAACTTTTGAATAAAAGCATAAGAGTTGGTATCTTATAAACTCTTGTACCAAAGTAGCTATGGCAACAGGTCAAAATCGCAGTTCTAAATTAGGCTTCCTTTTGATTGCCCTTGTGTTTGCTAGTTATATTTTCATATCTGTGGCGGGTAAGCAATCATTTAGCTTCAACTGTTCCATTGAAGTGCTCAGGAAATGCTAGTGTTATTTTAGTTGATTGTTTGCTGATAAATTTGCAGAAGATGCCCCAAAACCGGACTTCAAAGCAATAATTGCGAAATTGATGGGACATGTCGAAATAAAACGATGACACCCGTCAGGGCCATGCTCGAGCGGTTCCTTCATCAAGCCATAGGAATTTGCTTGCTTTCTGTTGTTATTAGTTATACGCACTTGTTTTATGTCACTGTGGAAATTGTGAATGAGATAATTTAAACCAAAAATTGTGGAGTGCCAAGGTAAACTTACAACTCCCATTTGCTCTTTCTGTAATAAATTTTTGAGTTTAAAGATGATATCATTATCAAGCATCCAAACTGTTGCAAGGATCCTAGATTGAACTGGACATTGTTGAGATGCGTGTGGTTATGTTTGCTTTTCATTTTCAACAGCAGTCTCCCATGTAAACGAAACGAAACAACAGAGGAAAGGATGTCATTCTTACTCCCAACTGCGATTTTTTTTACCTGTAAAATGCTTTTATAAGAAATCCCCTTGACTAATTTAGGGTGTAATGGACCTTGATAATCTGAAGAATCTTTTTCAAGGATCAAAATTATTGCTGCTAAGTTCGAAAATGTTCTACGATATAAAAGAAGCTCTACTACGAATAACATATCGAGGTAAACAGACAAGCTGCACTAGATACAGCTACAATGTTATATCACTCAACTTCTTTGGCATTTGATTTTTCACGAGTATGTTCAGCCTTTGGCTTCTTCAGCATTCGGAGCTGTATCACCCTGTGCTGTCAAAATAGAATAAAATCCGGACCAAGCACTCCCATCGGTCGATCGTAAACACACCAAATAAGTCGTGAGTTTTGTCTTCCTCCATATTGAGAGGGTTACTAAGAAAAATAAGAGAAAAGATTCCTACAGTTGTGCACGTCGCAAAAAACAAAACGGAAACCTAAATATCTATCGGAAAATCTCAACCCAAATATCTCACTAGAAGGAATAGTTGCCAAATACTTTAAGAAATCAATTGAGCATGTGATCATCCGAATATCTCCAGATTTCGCTCCTGTTAGTAAGATCACGGATACATATATTAGTATAAATAGCTAGCCTTGATATCTCATATTTGTAAAAGTTTTAAGAGTTTATACTATTTGTACCAAAGTTAGCAATGGCAACAAGTCAACGCCGCAGTTCTAGATTAGGCTTCTTCCTTTTGATTGTCCTCGTCTATCTGCTCTCACCAAGTGACTGTAAGTAATCATTTAGTTGCAAATGTTACATTGAAGTGCCCTTGAAATACTAGTGTTGTTGAATTACTAATAAAACTTGATCGTTTGATAATTTTGCAAATTTGCAGATGAACTTGATCCGAACCCAGACTTCAAAGCACTGATCGTAACGGGGGTCATCATTGTCTGGGTTCTCCTTGAAGTACTGGAATAATTGGATAAAATAATCCATGTCAAAATCCGATTAGAATGACTTCTGTAGTTCATTTTAAAATCATGATATTTTACCTGGTGATGAACGGTGTTTTCATCGAAAGCACATCCAAGTGGGAATGTATCACCTGCATGTATGCAGCCAAGTTGGTGAATATTCATATTCAAACCAGATGGTAAATATGCTTGAAGGATAAAATCATGAATTTCCATTTGCTAGCATTTGCCCCTACTTGCTCTTAGTTGGCTCAAACTAAGCAAAAAACAAAAACACTTGTAAAATCCTGAAGGTCCAGCTGCATGAAAGGATTTTGAGACTTACCAACAACACTCCATTGAGGCTGGTCGCCAAATGCTGGGTGCAACAGAACTTTGCCCAAATCTGACAGCATAGTTATAAACCCACAGTCAAGAAACATTTCTATATGTACATTACAGACATTTTATTTTCTAAGTTGTACATTGGGAGCGAAAAAATGTTACCATGGATCTGAGCAGTAAGGTGAAGCTAATCTTCATTAGGGTAATCCCTTCTGATAGCTTCAGCAGTTTGAAGAAGATGCTCAATCTGAGGTTCATCCAAATCTGGGTCACTCTCATCAACAAATTCATTAAGGAGTTCACAGCATTCCCATATACTCATCTCAGTTTTGTCTAGCTTTTCATAGTACTCCTTCTTTATTGCCTGCCCAAGGTACCAATGCATTTCATGTTAAATAAATATCCACAAATCACGTACGGATATGATGATACTGCGATTTAACTTGTTTGTTATCTCGGATTCAACTGACTCCTCATATCTGACTCAATGCCAACGATTTATGTATAAAATAATACTTCACTCAAGTTGTTACTGAGAGGTATAAGCCGAATTAATTTTCAAGCCGGACATCAGAAGTATGGAAAAACAAAATAATTTGACATCTGACTCTGGTATAAGAAGTGTTTATCTGACTCAGGCCCGAACACATGGGCGTAAGCCCCCCGGGAGCAAGAGTGTGTCTATCTGCGCTAGCTACATGGAGAATCTTGATGAATCCAAAATTTCTGATAAGAAATCTGTTTCATAAATGGGTCCCACAAGGTTTTGGATGTTTCAGAATTTGTAGTTAAAGACACTCTTTACTTTTCAAAGAGTCTTCTTAAAGTTGTCTTTATATCAAAGAAGGACAGCTACAAATCTTACGAAGAAAAAGGACAAATATTTGATACCAAAAATATGGCCTTCTTTGCGAAGTAGAAAATCGAAAACGTTTTTTTTTTGTCCTTGATTGAAAATTACAAACTCGTCCTAAACTTCAATTGTATAAATAAAACTAGAGGCCTGAAAAAGAAATTAATGAAAATTTGGAAAACAAACTTACGAATTCATAGGTTTGATTGATATGATTTGTTTTGTAGAATTCTTCTACAGATGCTTTTCTTTCGCTCTCCTTATCATAATCCCTGCATTATTCATAATTTATTTTCTTCATTACGATTCACTTTTAGAAAAGTTGTTAAGAGAAACAGGAAATTCTTTAAAAAGTAAATATATAAAACAAGGATAAATATATGGAAATTAATCGACATTGTTAAATTGACAGAGAACTAGAAACCTGAAAGAATGACCAAAGGCATTGTTTTTCGGGACTTCGAATCCTCCATCAAGTTTCAAATCCTGTTGTTCTTCTTTTGTTACTTCTTCTTCTTTCTTAATCTCTTCCTTGTGGTCAGGGTTGTTGTTTTCAACAATAACTGGCTCTGAAAATACAATATAATGTGAGCAAAACATGCACAATGTATTTTCATCAAATTATAAATTAAAACAGCAATATATACCTGGGGCAATGACCGTCATGGTGGATTACTAGAGAAGTGGAAGAGAAATACTTAAATTTTGAAGAACAACAAGATGAATTTAAAACTCAATTCTGAATCTGACCAAAACTTCAGTTCATTCCAACAGCTTTCACAACCATCTCAAGTATCTTCCCTGTCTTAGAAGCACCACAACCATCTGCACCATGTCTCCTAGTTCAGAATTTGACCCATTCTACTCACTGCCATTTCTTGTTACAACAACTAACACTCAACAGCAAAACCATAATCTCCTTTTCCATTTCTTTCCCTGAAACTTCCTACAACCACAACTTACCATTCCACTTATCATTTCATTTACAAATCAATTCCTGTTCTAGCTTCAACTGTAATGTCATATCTTCATTACCCTCTCCATTCCATTTCCCTTACACATGTAATCATTCTCCTAGATGACCATTCAACACTCCATCTCATCTGCAATTCTAACTGCAGTAAATCCCATGAATTGAACTCTAGAAACAATTCAGTTCAGATCAACATCTTTAATTCTATTTCAACACTATTCTTATATCCTTAACACCACCAATTGCAGTTCAACATGATACATATCTATTACCATTCACATCAACACTAATTCCATGTAAACGAAAACAAACCTACACTAAAATCACAACTCTATTCTATATCCACTATTTCTGTCTCAAACCACAGCTTCATTAGCAATCACATAACTCAATAATGGAACCGAATAACTTCACTATTGTTAACTCAGAAACATTTACCTTAAGTTAATTTCCCTCTCAGTTGGAGTCGCATTCTTATCTCCTTTAACTTGATTCAACAATTCATCTCGGGAACATCTACACCCATCTCCTTTAACTCAGAACGGCAACCCTAATTTTCCCATTTCTCTGATTATGTACCTCACTGTAGATAAATCCTCAAATCAACCTAACAAATATCTTCTTCATAGTATGTTCCTAAAACCCATCTTCAATTACTCGATTTCAAAACCAATTTCATATTATCAACCCTCAAAAACCCAAATTAAAGTATCCGAATTACCTTTTCCTCTTCCTCCCGAGCTTAATCAACAAACAACTCGACTCCTCCATCATCTATACAGCTTCATTAATGATTTTCTTCAATCGATTCTCACTCTGAACTCATAAATCTCTCGCGGGTGAAGAACAAGGAGATGGTAGTTTCTGGTCTGAGAACCAAAATCGAGAGAAGAAGGAAAAAAGAGAAAAAAATAAATTTTGGAATTGGTCGGGTTCGAACCTCGGGTTTTACTAAACTGCCCTCAACAATTTGAAGTATCCGTTAATATTATGGGAAAATTAGGCTAAGGCCAACCCATAATATAAGGCCCTCAATTAAAAGAGTTTTAAAATTAGGTCCCAAATTATTAAAAGACCTTGATACCTTTATGCATATTGTCAAGCCCATAATTAAATAAAATTTAAATTTAAGCCCAATATTATTAAAATATAGTGTGATGATGTTCCAACCACCTCCAACCACCACACCTACCGCCAACCACCAACCGCCAACCACCTCCGACCACCACCGCCGCGCCCACCTCCACCACCACCGCCAACAACCACTTACGTCCACCACCGCCACCAACCACCACCGTTAAACCACCACCACTATCCACCTCCGACCACCGCCTCCACAAAACACCACCGCCATCCAGCTCCGACCACCACCGCCATGCCGCCACCCGCCACCTCCCTCCACCACCGCCGACCACCACAAACATATGGATGTGTACACAGAAGTTACACATGCATATGACATGTGTATCCAGAAGTTACACATTCATACAAAATGTGTAATGCAAAGTTACACTTATACATAGATGTGTACTCTGTAGTTACACATGCTTATGGCATGTGTATCTACAAGTTACACATGTTATATGCATGTGTAACTTTTTATTACACATGCTATATGTACGGGTATCTACAAGTTACTCATCAGAAAATGCATGTATTACTTTAATTTTCATTTACAATAATTTGTTCGTTCATCAATTACTACAATTACTGTAATTGGTTGTTTGAACACAATAAACGAATTAAAACACGAAATATGGAAAGCAAAATCCTAGAAATAATCCACTATATCCTGTAGTAGAAATATTTTCTTCCTTTTTTGTCTTTCTCGATTCCAATATACTTGCACATCTCAGAAACAAAAAATAAACATCCAAGAGATTAGGTTGGATGGACAAAAAAATAATCAAAGCGAAATGCACTTTTCATTGAACTCTACAAACACTGAAAAATCAGATTCATACAGAAACTTCAGATATAGTTATACACCAGCTGACTTATGTAACTGAGAGTTACACATGCATATAACATGTGTATCTAGGAGATACACTTGCATCTGACTTGTGTAACTTTCAGTTACGCATTCATGTAACTAGTGTAACTAGAAGTTACACATGCATATGACATACGCCATTTATCATGAACTTGCAAGCCTAAGTTACCTAAAGCACAGTGTTACGATTTTTGGAGGACTGACCACAACCTCTGTAAAAAAATCTTGTTTTTATACTCTTTTAGCATTAGAAATATTGATCTGTCCATCTAAAGCTAACTACAAAATCAAATAATCAAAACAAAAGCTTGTTGAAAACTATCGTGCAATTCATTTATTTCTATGTAAATGTTTATGAACAGGTTACAATTCCTAGATTGGTCAAGCTACATTAGTCTATAGACCTCAAGTGTTTCATGTATTCAAAATAAAAGAACATCATAACTTTGAAATATTACTACCCAATCAAAGAAACAAAAAGATTATTGAAGAATGGCAAAAGGGCATACCAGCAGTATTGCTCCAAAGACCCTTATACAACCCAAAGCAACCACTTATTTCTCCACTATAAAAAACAATTAAAAAACAAATAAAGCAATCACAATTATTGCCAGCACCACTCAATATTTTCCATCATACGTTGACCATAATGAACCAAGAATCATATAGAGACATATCATCGTGTAAGCTTACACCAGCTGACTTGTGTAACTGAGAGTTACACATGCATAATAACATGTGTAATTAGGAGATACACATGCATCTAAATTGTGTAACTTCCAGTTACACATGCATAGGGATAGTAGTGATGGATAGATGGATAAATTCAATCAAATACGGGATGATGATCATATTTGCAAAGTAATTAATCAAATGCACAAAGGCTGAACTCATGCATACCTAACTTCTTCAGTTAATGCACCTTCTTTCTTCACCCAGCAAGCAGCCACTTGAATCTCAGGATACAATGAAATTTTGCCGAGGTAAGGAACACAAATGGAGGACTGACCACAACCTCTGTACAAAAAAAATTCCTAACTACATTTAAATACTTCTAATACATAGAAATATCAAATGTAATAGCATATTCACAATATAAATACATCCACTCACCAACAACATCTATGGATGCAATTTTATCACCATTAATGTGTCAACAATTTTCTTCACTTAGTCCTCGCCATTCCAAATTCCACAATTACCCAATTATGAATTCCACCTCCTACTCCTCATTTCAACATTTCAGCGCCAACTCCAATTCCAGGGAGACCATCCTACAAAAATACCACATAGCAGTTAGAGTTTTATTGAGTTATTGGCAACCTGAAGAGTAACAAAAAACAATAAGATTTTATGAGATTAAAAAGAACGATACATTATCAACATTTCAGCGCCAACTCCAATTCCAGGGAGACCATCCTACAAAAATACCACATAAATAAGCAGTTAGCTTTATTGAGTTATTGGCAACCTGAAGAGTAACAAAAAACAATAAGATTTTATGAGATTAAAAAGAACGATACACACAACAATGTATAACCAGTTTTACATGCACTTGACTAGTGTAAATAGGAGTTACACATGTATATGATTAGTGTAGTTACAGATGCATCTGAATAGTGTAAACGCAAGTTACACATGCAATTTGGATGTGTAGACGCAAGTTACACATGTTGTTCATAATCATCAAAATATGAGAAACACAATCACATTGAAATATTAATAAAAAGGGTTATTTGGTTTTTGGTACTTACATTTTGACCAACATTAGTGTTTGGTCTAACTTTTGTCCAAGTTAGTGCTTGGTACTTGGAAATGACGTTGACCCGCGCTGACTAACTAGAATCTTGACTTCTGTTTAGTATTTATTTTTATTTTTAAGATAATAATAATTACTTAACGCTGTATCAGCCGCTCGTTAACACGTGATTTTCTTATAGTCACATGACTACAACTTTATTGTACGGTCCAGATTCCCTAGATCTAACGGCCTGATTTTTATTGTTTCAAAAAATATGACCGTTGGACATTACCTATAAAAGAACATTTTCTTCTCCTGAACCTGCAGATTCTTATCTTCATCGTCAACAATCTTCTGCACCCACATTTCTTCACCCAGAAGCATACATAATGGAGGGTTCTAGCTCATCTTTACATGAAAAGTGTCATCTATGTATTTCTGATGGTCATGTTGCTCGAGATTGTCCCTGGGAAGGCACAAAATGCACCCTAACCAACTGCAAGGGGTACTTATTTCTCAGAAAAGCTGTAAAAGGCAAAAAAGGTTTCCAACCTTATGTGAAGTGCAACTATTGTGGAGTTTTCATCTGGTTAGATGCTTATGTAGCATCACTCAAAGGAATTCCACCACCTATTCCACCCCCTCTGAATGATGAATACAAATGGTGAAAGATAAACAATTCTACTGCTACTCATGTGGGGATGCTGATCACATGGCTTATAACTGCAAAATCAACCTCTTACCATGCACAGATCCAGCCTGTGATGGTAAGATGAAGCTGCTGACATCCAAAAAACCTGAATCTATTGGCAACAAGTACTACTTATGTCAAACATGTAAGAAGGTTAAGTTTATTTAAGAATATAAGAAAGTGGTGGAAGATGTATGAACCCATAGTTGTAATACCTATGATCTGCTAATCTAAGTAAATTGTTCTATATTGTTCCTAAACTAACAAGCAACACTAAATTATACAACAACAATCCATTCATACACACATAGTTTATAAAGATAAAAACTTTGAAACTGTTAACAGTATGTTCATTAAGCAATAACAGTTGAGGTTCCAAAAAAGTTTAGAAACTTAGGTCTAATTGTTCATAAAGATGAAAACCTAGATACCGTCCTATAGTAGTTCATAAAGCAAGCAACTGCATATGTTGTTCAAAACATGTAGAAGTGTAAATAAAAGCAACTGCAGTTGTCCAAAATAGTGAAAATGTGGACTTAAAGCATAAATGATCATTCTTCAGTAAGATCAATAGTTATTCCATTGAGGGCATTACCTATAGCCCTTTGGATCCTTCTGCTCCTTCTTGGTGGTGAAGGCAATACGAGTTCGAGCTCGGATCGGAGTTCGGCCTCATGGTCGACTCGGGTTACGTGCGAGGTAGTAGTGGCTCGAAACAAGGGCTCAGGAGTTTGTGTTCTCCTTTTCTGTTGTACACCACCACCTCTTGTTCTAACACCACCACCTCTGGTTCTAACACCACCACCTCTAGTACTACTACCACCAAAGTTTCCTGTCATAAAACAACCATCTAAACCTCCAATAGGCACTGAAGCTACATATGGATGTTGCACAGCAAGAGGAATTGGTTCTTGCAAAGCATCAAGAATGGGTTCTTGCGGCACAGCAGCAGCTGGTGCAGTCTAATAAGAAAATACCAGAAAGTTTGCAGGGATTAACACTTGAAGGGATTAACTAGTCCAACACTTGAAAAATAGAAGTTGGTGTCAATTTGCAGGGATTACCTGAGCCCTTCGAGTCCTTGGAACTGCATCCTCACATAGAAGACCTATACCAAATATGCGCCCTCTCTTTTTATGAACACCAAACGTCGAACCCCTCCTTCCACCTCTACCCCCACCTCTAGTACCTGGAGTCCAACCACCTCTTCCGAAAGATCTTCCAGGAGGGACCCAAACTGGTGCAGCTGGTGCTGGTGCTGGTGCAGTTGGTTCAGTTACATCCCCAAAGAGCAAGTATTCAGCTCCTCTCCCACCTGTCATGCCACCTCCTCTGCCACCTCCTCTACCACCTGTCCTGCCACCTCCACTGCCACCTCCTCTGCCAACTGTCCTTCCACCTCCTCTGCCAACTGTCCTTCCACCTCCTCTGCCACCTCCTCTCCCACCTGTCCTGCCACCTCCACTCCCACCTGTCCTGCCACCTCCACTGCCACCTCCTCTCCCACCTGTCCTGCCACCTCCTCTCCCACCTGTCCTGCTACTGCTACCTCCTCTTCCACTATTCTGTTGTTCATTTAGATACTCTACAAAATCCATAGCTGGATTCCTCATCACTTGTGGTTCACCACCTGCAAACAAAGAATATCATTAAAGTTAGTCAAAACAAGACAAAGATAAAGATAAAGATAAAGATAAAGATAAAGATAAAGACAAAAAAAAATAATTAAAAGTTCACCACCTTGGGCAGCTTCAAATTCAGCCTTTCTAGGACAACCCCTCCTGCTGTGCCCAAATTCAGTACATAATTTACACTGCTTCCTCTGTCTATTTCCACCTCTAGCTTCATTTGCATCTCTTCTCCTTTCAGTCCTTGGTCTGCCTCTTTGCCTCTCATATGGTGGAGGTTTTACTTTATGTTGAATTTCATCCAATGACTTCCATTTACATACATTGTCCATTGGACCAACCATACCAGCATATGTGGTTCTCAGATTGTCCACATGATGATATTCATCAACATACCTGCAAAACAAGAAGAAAACAACAAAAAAAAATGGATTAGATAAAGTTGTTAAACATAAAATTTCATAAAAAAAAATAATTTAAGACAAACATGAAATAACTTACTCTTTCCAGTCAGCATTTTTGTTGAAAAATGAAGCATTGATTGCATGTTCACAAGGAATCCCTGACATCCCAAAACCTACAAGAACATTGATGCTTAGGCAAATCAACAACCCAAGAACATCCATTCCCGTGATCAAGGACTGTCCACACATCTTTGCTAGTAGGGACCCTTTCAAATGTTGTTGCTTTTTGCCTCGTTCATATAATAAATCTCTTACGCCTTGGGACCACACCTCCATCAGATAACTCTCACCTTGTAGTCTCCTATCAAACATCAACCTTGTCACCATCAGGTGATACTTCTCAAGAAACTTACAAACAGGTAGACCTCTTATATCCAATATCCATGCATTAAAAGCTTCACAAAAGTTTGAAGTTATGTGTTCACAACTTGATGAAGTATCAAAGAAAGCCCTTGCCCACTGTGCAGAATCTTCTCTCTGTAAATAAGCCACTGCTTCTGGTCTTACATCCATCATCTTCTTCATTTCTATATCATGATCTTCCTTCACATATGACCTTGCTGCATTCCATGCAAGTGCTTCAAGATGCTTTCCAGGGTGATATCTTTTCATGTTCTTGTACATATGTCTAAAACAATACCTATGGTAATGATTCACATCGGCAAAGTTTGTGTCAACAGCTGATATGAGTCCCTTCTCCCTGTCTGATATGAATGTAAGTGCTCTTGGATGTAGTTTCAAATATGGGGCAACAATCCTAAGAAACTCAGTCCAATTCTCTTTGTTTTCCTTTCTACATATGAATATAGCAATTGGAAATAATCCATTGTTTGCATCTAATGACATAATGCTTAAGCAAACACCTCCATACTTCCCTTTCAGAAAACAACCATCTAAACCTATAATAGGTCTACAACCAAGTCTAAACCCTTCTAGAGAACATTTATATGCTATACAGAGATGCTTGAACTTACCAGCTTCATCTGTTGCACGGCTAGCAATACTACCATCATTCCTCTTCAGTATTTGCACACAACATTCGGGACTTAAAGCATAACTTTCTTCATAGTTTCCAAAAAATCTTTCCATACACATATGCCAAGCATGCCAAGCAGTCCAATAAGAGATCTCTACAGAGTGAACCCTCTTCACTTCAGACTTGAAATCCTTTGGTTTATAGTTAGGATGAGCTTTAAAGGAATCTAACATAACCCTGAATACCCACCTACAAACACAAAATAGTTCACACACACATTAGATACCTAAAGTAATGTTGAACATAAAAAATAATAACTTAAACAACATTTGTAAACACAATTACCTTGCTTTGGCCAAGGGATTGTTGATTCCATGAGTGGTTTTACAAGTATGCTCAAAATCACCCTTCTTGCACCTAAATGTAACTTTATCCCAAATTCTTGAGCAATATACATTCCATTTACAGTTTGGGTCCTTGCATTTATATTGCTGTTGAATTTCGATATTCTTGACTGGACAATGTCAAAATTCTCAAAATATATTTTGATCCTTGATGTAATCCTCGCATTCTTGGCATGAAGCCCATTCCTGCCTAACAAACATCTTGTCCAGAATAGTAGTATCACTCTTCCAAGTCTTCAACTCTTCCTCTTCATAGACTCTTCCTGTTTTCTTCACATAGTCATGATACTCTGCACTCTTCTTAATCACACTTGCTAACTGCTCAGCCATGTCATCATCTTTCTCAGTGGAGTTTTCCTGTGGAACTTCTATTGGATCTTGTTCTTCATCTGACTCGACTCACCAAATGATATATACTTCTCTTCATTACACTTGTTGATATTGAGGACCTTTTTCTTAGTTAGTTCCACAGCAGCTTCCTCTACTTGAGTAACTGATTCAATTTGGCTCAAATCCACATCAACATAAGATCCACCTGCTGGTTCACTAACACTTCTACCCAAACCATTTACACAACTACTTGACCCAACTTCATTAACAGCTTTGCTATCTCTTCTTGTACCACCACCCTCTTTAACAACTTTCCTAACCTTTCTTGTACTGCCACCCACCTCTTTAACACCTTTCCTAACCTTTTTTGTACTGCCACCCACCTCTTTAACACCTTTCCTAACTTCATTTACACCACTACTTGACCCACCTTCTGTATTCAAATTCACTGTCACATTTACATTGACATTTAAATCATCCACCTGACTTACATTCACATTTAAATCATCCACCTGACTTACAACAGTTTCCTCTTCAATACCTTTGGTGCTATTTGGCTTGTCATACTTGTGTAATTGTGAGAGCCAATCTAGCTCCTCCTCAGCCAAACAATCAGGCCTTCTTGCATTTAAATGAGAATCCTTTTTGGCCCTACTAGTCCCTACCAAATAACCATCTTTAGTTGGGTAATATTTAGGCGATTCCGACCCATCCATTTCTCGCACATCAACATCACACTACAAATTAATACATTGCTTACTTTAATCAAAGGACCACTTCACTGTATACTTTAAAATCAAATAACCACTTCACTGTATAAAGATAAAACCATATAAGAATTTGTGGAAACCAACAAAAAAAATCCGACAAAGTAACGATTAAACAAACAAACCCCACGTTCTATTTCCCCTTTAAAGTCTTAAAAAACACCCAATTCCAAAAATCCCCGAATTAAAAAAAAACCCTAACTTTATGAAATCGAAAAAGGAAAGAAATCAGACAAAACCTGACATTTAAATTACTCTAAAAGGGTCGAATCATATCAAAAATAATGAATCTAATGCAGAAAACTAATAAAATCGTACACAAATCATAACACTTACCACTGTAATCGATAGCACAGGTACAGGAAGTTCCTTTCACAAAAATCCTCTAAATAAGTCTTCAATAACTAAAACAAATTGATAAAACCTAACAATAACACTCGATTAACCTAGATTCAATCACGATCTGAATCTCTCCTAACATTTTCTTCGCTCTTCTCTTTGATGGTGGCGGGTAAAAAAACACACTAATGAAATTAGGGTAAACAGCTTTTTCGTTTATATCGATCGGGTAGATTCAATCTTAGCCATTCATCGAAGAGACTGTTATTGCACGTACACGTGTTAGATGGGAAACTTTGTTAAGGACATGGTTTGTCATTGTTGGTAAAGTAATTTAATTTTTGGTAATTAACTATTTAATTCACGGAAAAAGAAACACGTCATCAAATTGGTTAGTCAGCGCGGGTCAACGTCATTTCCAAGTACCAAGCACTAACTTGGACAAAAGTTAGACCAAACACTAATGTTGGTCAAAATGTAAGTACCAAAAACCAAATAACCCTAATAAAAAAAAACACCACCACTGACTTCAAATCCTCCTCTAACTGCTGCAACACCACCATCTCTATTCAAAAAGGGATTAGCTAAGAATTTTATTCGTTAAAGAGTGTCAATTCAAGTTAAAGAAATTCAAAAGAAAAGTGTATAACTAGTACTATCAGATTGAGCAGCTTTCTTCAAAGTATTAGGTACAACCTCGGATGATATATTCAAAATAAGCACTCAAAACTCGATTTTCGTTGATTCCTCTTCTTCATACTCGTCAAACATATACACGAATCAGAAATTAAATGATAAACGTATCAAGAACGACAACAAATTGAATTATCCAAAACAGAGAATCAAGCAAATCGAAACTAAACAACATCAACAACACAAATCAAAATCTATCTAGATTTAAAATTGCAAAATCGATTCATTCATTCAAAAAATAAATAATTCTATTGTCTTCTTTTGCGATGTAAAAACCAAAAATACAAACAAGAACATAATGATGAATACCTTACCTAAACTAACTTGAATCGATTCAAATCTAGCTTCAAAATGCAGATCTGATAAATTAATTCTCGTAGGTTTTATATAACTAGCTTGAATCTGAAATAAATATTAAAATCGTATTATGAATCTGAAATTAAATCAACAAATCCTAACAAATCAAGCCAGATCCAGAACTTACAAGCATAAATATTCAATCGAATCATCATTTTAATAGAAGATGATACTTATACTTAGCTTGATGATGAACTCATGGATCTATTAATTGAAATTTGTTTCTCGAATTCATTTTTTTCCACTGAAACTGATACTCCTCCTTCTCCTGGTGGTGGATTTGTGATCTCTATCGTCGCCATCGATGACAACAATTTCCCAAACTTTTCTATTGCTTAGTTTTAGGTTATGAAATCGAGTTTCACTGCAAATCTCGATTAGAAACTATATCATCTGCCATGTTTCTTTAGCCTAGAGAGAGAGAGAGAGAGAGAGAGAGAATGAAACTGAAACTGAAATCTGTAGCTAGTTTTATCACGTATATATACAAAAGGGCAGTCATGGTATTATTATAATTATTACGGATAATATTCTTATTATTAAGCCCTGAATTCTAAAGTTTTGGGCCTAGAAATATCAAAATATGAAAGAATGGAGTTGATAGTGAAGGATCATTTTATGGGGCTTGTATATGTTGAACCCATATAGTGGGGGGTTCTAGTATTCTTCACTAATATTAAGGGAAAATTAGGCTAAGGCCCAACCCATGGATAACCCATAATATGAGGCCCTCAATTAAAAGAGTTTTAAAATCAGGCCCCGAATTATTAAAAGACCTTGATACCCTTATGCATATTGTCAAGCCCATAATTAAATAAAATTTAAATTTAGGCCCAATATTATTAAAATATAGTGTGATGATGTTCCAACCACCTCCAACCACCACACCCACCGCCATCCACCGCCGCCAACCACCTCCGACCACCACCGCCAGCCACCTCCGACCACCACCGCCAACAACCACTTACGTCCACCACCGCCACCAACCACCACCGTTAAACCACCACCGCTATCCACCTCCGACCACCGCCTCCACAAAACACCACCGCCATCCACCTCCGACCACCACCGCCGCCGCCACCCGCCACCTCCCTCCACCACCGCCGGCCACCACAAACGTATGGATGTGTACACAGAAGTTACACATGCATATGACATGTGTATCCAGAAGTTACACATTCATACAAAATGTGTAATGCAAAGTTACACTTATACATAGATGTGTACTATGTAGTTACACATGCTTATGGCATGTGTATCTACAAGTTACACATTTTATATGCATGTGTAACTTTTTATTACACATGCTATATGTACGGGTATCTACAAGTTACTCATCAGAAAATGCATGTATTACTTTTATTATGATTTGGGCAGTTGTTCGTCTTCTGAGGAGATGATGTAAACCTGTTTGTCCCTCTCTGGAAAAGAGGCTGTCTGTTCATCTTCTGGAAAAGAGAGGAACGAAAATCCCTTGTTCTGATCCGGGAAAAGCTTGTCCCGTTCCAGCTTGGTCCCGTCCTGTTCCATTCCATCTTGGTTCTGGTTGTCCCATCCTGTTCCGTTTCAGCTTGGTTCTGGACTGTGACTAAAGCTGTCCTGGCTATACACATACAATGGGAACCAGATATTTACTTAAGGTATGTAACAAACTTGGGTTTTTAAATTGAATACATGCTGGCTTATTTTATTTTTTTTATATAGTTCTGTTATTTCTTTTTTCTTAAGATAAGTCCACAGCATATAAATGGTCAATTTAAATTATGATTGTTGATGTCGATCATTAAGAATTTTGGTCTTAATGTTATTTTGTTCTCTTGAATATGATATTGGCTATAGTTGAATGATGTCTTTTGTTCAATTTGTTGTACCAACTTGATTCAATTGGTAGAATGTTATTTTTTTTTCTCCCCAAATTCGAAATGTTACGTAGGATGTAATCCACTAGCTCGACTATTAAAGAGTCGATAGTTTCAAAACATACATTCAAATAAAATCACATGTATTCCAATTTTTGTGGAGAAACTCACAAAAGATGATATGAGTCAGAAAATTTTCATTTCTCTACTTCATCCATGATACTAACGAACCAGTATATGTTGAAGTATGACAACAAGAGAATTGTCTTGAGTAATCTATTCAACCTAAAGTAATTGGTTGACATGTGTAGTGAGATTCTCATGGCCTGTTGAGATAAAGAAGTTTCTCAAATTAAGCTAAATTTAACAAAATTAAAAATGGAAAAGAACCCCAAAGTAATGAGGGTTAGACTTACCAGCTCATATAAAGCATGTGAAAAGGGACATGTATCATGAGACAAAGATGTACTTTTGTCTTGGTAGTAATAACACCAACACACAAGTATCAACCGAACATGGGATTAGCTAAAATGTAATTCTAGCTCCCATCATAACATAAATGAAAGAGTTGGAAATGCACCTGGTCATAGGTGTTGGTATATACAATGTAATGTGTGTATCATAGTAGCAACCAATTCTCACATCAACTTTAATGGCAGCAAGAACTTTGTCGGGCCAATTGACTATCTTATTGAGTTGAACTAGATCCAATGTCTGTAGTTATGGAATGAAAACACGAGACATAAATTCTCTAAAGCACTTGAGATATATTGGGTGACACGTAATATATATTCACTCTAAAGTACTTGAGATGCATCCCACTTGTATTACGCAATAAGACCACATCACTTATTAAAACTCTCAAGACCCAAGTGTCTAACTCATAGTTGTTTTTCTTCCACTAGCCTAAGGAATTTAAACTAGTTGTAACTATTTCCTTATAATGCGACTACGAGGATTGGATCATCGTGCGAAGCACTACTCAAAATTTGTTTTCAAGATAGAACAAAGACGTCACAAAATCTATACATATACCAAGAGATAATCACACCTTGTTAAATTTCACAGAAACCCATGCAATTGGATATCATGTGGAAACTCACAGTGATGAGAATGTAATTGAATGCATCTTTTATAGTCTCTAATGTATCAGAGAAACTAGTGAGTCAATCTAGTGAAATGTAAATCACTATAGTATTTGGACTATTGAATCCGTATTGACTCCGACGATGAAATGTTGGGAATTGACTCATAAAGGCTTTGGGCATAACCATAAAAACACTTTGGTTGTGACATGATGATCGTTTTTAAAGGACTCATACGAACATCAATTTATTTGAGCGAACAAAAACGGGAGAAAGATTGACAGAATGCGAAATGACGACATATCTCTCAATAAGGGTTTTCTAAAGTACTAGATGCACAACCCCCATAAAACAGGATCGAGACCATAAAAACACTATATATGTGCATTCTGCATGAATATTTTTCTAAATTTCACCTTGTTTTCTTTGTAATATGGATTGTTTACCATTTGCATCTTAGGATGGTCTCGATCCTGTTTTACTGAAGAAAACCCTTACACAATACAAAGTGCAAAGGCTCGCCATCCTTATTAAAGCTAGATAATTTACATCACATGGACTTGATGAATATTGCATGTTTAATAGGATCAATATAGAGCATCTTATACCCAATGGTCTCGCAGAGGCTACTATCAAAGGTTACAGACGGTGCCTAAGGAATAGGTTATACGTACCAACCTATCTTTTATTGCTTTGGGGATATGCAATATTACACGCATCTTACTTAATTCGTTTTTAGAACCCAATATTAGTCAACCTTTTCTGCGTACCAGTTGGTAACTGGATTTAAGCCTGACATTCGTGTTCTTACGGATTTTTGGTTGCACTATATATGTGCCATTACGAGTCCACATCGTACTATGATGGGTCTTCAAACTGTTAAGTAGTTATGTTGAAAACGAGTTCCCAACAATTATCCGCATTTTAAAACTTTTGGCAAGAGATCTCTTACCTCTAGATTTGCGGGTTATCAGTACTTTAATGAGACAGTCTTCCCGTCGTTAGGGGGAGATAAGAAAAAGAATTTTCTAAGGGAACGACAGGAATTGACGTGTTGTGTTCCCACTGTGTCTCATATTGATTCTTGTACTCCACAAATGTAAATGTGAAGTGATAAAGAATATTCGATTTTCAGAATGTACACTGATATTGCTAAAGTGATGAGATCACACATACCAACTGCAAAACTACCTGCAAAGTTACAAATACTCAATATGGGATATACACCATAGACTAAGGTGTTGCAACTACACTCAGTGGAAGTGTGGTTGAGGCCGTGGCTCCATAAAGGAAGTTGGAGAGACCACTTGGTTCGATCAATCCTCACTTAGAAAGGAAGTACCGTAAGGCACAACTTATTTATATCATCAGAAATCATCTCATAAGATTGTCTCTGAATATGTCCATGAATCAAACTGGAGGACGCTCTGAAGTTTTAAATGATTCTAGAGAACAATGAAATCCTGACGGATTATGAGAATGCATGTGAGTCAATGGAAGGATCATGCGTGCACAATGATGATATAATCCATAAATAGTTTCTCTAGAAGTAGAGCACAATGAGATCAAACCATTCTTTATTTTGATTAATTTCAAATAAATAGCATATTTGACCTACGCAATCCAGGTATAACTTAGTTCTTTGACAAATATACGGGTATTTGGTGTGGTAGTGCTAACCAACCTAGTGTAAAGCCTGTGGGACATATGTGGTTATTTGTCACAAAGTGTAGTGAGAAGAATGAGGTCTTAAAGTATAAAGAATCACCTTGTGGCGCGAGGTTTCTCACAAACCCCTGGATCGCTTACTCTTTTGAACATCATAATGTTCATTTAATTAGTTTGCTTGGCAGTTTCAAAAGAACTTGAAACATAGTAGATGTGGTTATATCTCTGGAGATTTAGACTCAAAGATATTTGCAAAAGTGCATGATGGCCTTTTGTTTCCCAAGTCAAATGACTCTAAACCACGGAGTGTGTTTGGAGCTACACTGGAACACTCACTTATTGATTTAAACAAACATGAGGATGTGGTATACCCGTCTAAGTGACTATTTGATTGGGAAGGGATAAACAAGTAAGGTTTCGTGCCATGTATATTAAATAAGTTCCTGATTCAGAAGTATAGCTATCTATGTCGACGGTATGGACATGATAAGTACTCTCAATGGAATAAGAGATCTTACAAACTATTTAAAATCTGAATTTGAGATGAAAATCCTGGGAAATCTCGATCTTATCTATGTTCTAAACTATAAGACCGGGCTTGTGGTATATTATTCCACCAGTTTGGATATGTCTATTGTCAGGCAATTTAACAAGGACGTGCATGTTGCTAGCACTCCCATGATCAGTCGAGTTTCAAATGTACATAAATGCCAATTCGTCTAAAGAAAGATGACGAAGTTGGGTCGGGAAATGAACTTTCCTTATCTAAGTATAATAGACGCATTATTGTACTTAGCATAATGTACTCGACCAAAGGTTACATCCTCAATGAACTTGTCAGCTAGATATAACTCAGCGCCAACGCAACGTCATTGGAATGGTATAGTGAATGTAATCATGTACTTAAAAGTAACCATTGACATAAATTTGTTTTTATCCCTATAAAGACATTAAAAGGAATGTTAATGAAAGTGCAATCCAAAAGTTATTGATTTTGAAGGAAAAATAATATCTTCTCCAACGAAAGTAATCAGGGGGAAATGTGGTAGATTATTTTCTAAGTCATTACTGATATTCAGTTTCGAAAAGTGCATGACTAAAGGAACTGTCTGGAACAACAGATGCCGACATCAGGGGGAGGATCCAAGGATATGATGTCGACATATTTTACTTCGAAATTGGAGTTGTGTTGTACTCTTTTTCCCTTCGATCGAGAATAGTTTTTCCCAAAGGGTTTTATTACTCGACAAGGTTTTTAGCGAGACAACACTAAAAATATCAAGTATGTTGAACGTTGAAGACATAAAGATCACGTTGATATTACTGAAAATATCTAAATCAAAGAAATGAAACGCGATAGTCCGTTAAGCAACGTAACTTCCAGAATCAACAACAGAGTCATATAAACATTCAAGTCACCAAAGTAAAGTGTGATAAACTCCTTTTGATTGCATTTGACTAATAAAATTGTCTGGCATCAGGGGGAGCATCTAATGGTGTGTTGTACTATTTTCCTTCACCGAGGTTGCTTTTTCCCAAAGGGTTTTGTTACTCGACAAGGTTTTTAATGAAACAACAACAAATACCGGGAATGTAATTTCCCAGCTAATTAAGGCTATTGTCTTTCCTATGAGGATTTCCTGCCTTAGAAGTTGTGAAGCAACTAGTCAACTTCAACGGAGCAAAGTGATTATCTGCAATGGATCATCTTTATTTGCATCCGTCATGTTGTACTCTTTTCCATCCGTCAAGGTTTTATCCCACCGGATTTTCCTTATTAAGGTTTTAACGAGGCAATGTATATGCATCCAATTATGTTCTAAGTTTGTACTCTTTTTCTTTAGTTCAGATTTTGTCCCTCTGGGTTAGCCTGACGAAGTTTTAACGAGACAATTAACTTAGACTCAACGATCTTTGAAGATCGTGTTACATGTGATGAACTACAAGTAAAATACGAGACAACATGTTAAGTACTACATGTGAAGAGCTGTACCAAGGTTTTGTCCCAATGGGTTTTTCCTTGTCAAAGTTTTAATGGAGAAATTGGCTTAGAAACAATGGTCATCAAGGAGAGAACTACATTTGAAGACCTACAACCGAAATACTGCATGTGAAGTACTACATATGGAGTTCTATTTGATCGCACAAGGGGGAGTGTTGTAGGGTGTTAGCCCACGGATGTGCGTCCCAATAGCTAGGATTTTATTCCTATTCTATATAAAGGACTATATCTATGTAACACAAACTAACTCTAAAATCAATGGAAAATCCTTCTCTTTGTGTTTTTTATCTTTCTGTATTATTCGCTGCAAAAAATCTCCTAATATTTTGTTCCCTGTCTAGTGTATGGTTTTTATGCTGGGACAAATCAGAAAAAGTTTGAGGAAAATATGAAAACCTTCATCTATTTTAGGACTGAAAATAAACATAAACCTTCAACTAAATTGGGACGAAACAAGCTCTTGCGGCTTACTTTATTATACTAGTTCAACTAGTTATAACTTATAGCAGACAGTCGCAAAATGGGCCTAGTCGTTTTGACATAACAAATAAAGCCTATGACTAGAACTAGAAGATGCTTGATCAACTCTGGTGTTTTCAACAACAATAAGTTTGTGGTAATTTGGGCAATGTCAAGTGACTTTGGCTGTAAAACTGATTTGGTGTCTTAGACCATTGATGAGATTTTGAAAGTTGTAGAAAAGTGGTAAGAAAGATTCGTTCAACTCAGACTTGTAAAGACTCGATTTAAGAAAATACTAAAAATAAAGAAAATATATACACAAGTTTGTCACGATATCGAGAGATTACTGAGACTCAGGATTCCACCAATTCTTACATTCATGCAGTTCAACTAATAATTCTAGACATTTATAGCTCAAATTTATTGACTCTAATTCATTGCCGAAAGTAGATTTTGAAAGTAGTGATTGTATATCTAAAGCATGAGACATCAAAACACTTAAGAAAGCATGACCCATCAATTGAAATCACAATCACTCAATAAAAATCATATATCAATTGAAAATCAATGCAATAAGTCATAAAAGAAATAATAGAATTACCACATGCGTGAAAGATGGCTTCCTCGGGTTTATCTCCACATGGTGAAAATACGCTCAAAATATTTATTCATGGCTCAAATGTGTGTTTACAATAATCAAAAGAGAGAAGAGTAATGAAAACAGAAAAATGCAACGTTTATAAGTGTTGCAAGTCACTGTTATGATAAACGATAAATTCAAAGTGCAGCAGAATAAAAGACTGCCTCTGCGAGTCTGTTCTTCGTGTTCTTGAGAACGACACTTCTGAAGTGTCGTCTGCAACTTCTCTTCTTCCTCTTCACCTGCTGCTGCTGCAACTCCTCCTGCAGCGTTTCTGAAGCCTCCAATCGACCCCAAACTCTCCGACCCGTCTCTAGGACTCGACCCAATGTATTTATACACTACAGCACCGATTAAATCTCTCCTTTTCTTTCACCTCAAGCTACGGGAAAAATCTTTCTTTTTATTCTTCACGTGTTTCCCCAATATCACGTAGACTCAACGAGAATCTTCCTTTATTTTCTCACGCGTATTCTGAGTTAACTTATAAACTCAAACTTCCCTTATTAATCAAAACTTCCCATACTGCACGTAACTTCCAAACCCGATATTCTCCTCAGCTCTGTTTTCACGAACTCGATTAGTTAGCCCAACTATGTTGATTTAAAGGCCTATACCAGCCCTGTTAATCCAAAAATGAGTCCAAATTTCAATGATAATCTGTGGACCGAATCTCGTTTAAACTCTTCCAAATTCGATTCAATATCTTCTCAGGTGAAAAGGGAAATTTCCCGCCAAAAACATATTTCAAACGTAGGAGATGACCTCCCCTATCCTTTGTGCAGTCCGCTAATAGTACTTGCCTTGGAAATGGATGCCCCTTAGTAATTTGGGTACCCCTTATCCAAAATGCGGGTCCGTATAGTAATTTTCTCCCACGAGCGCAAAAACCACTTTTCGAGCCAATTTCGCCGCAAAAGCTTATTTCTCCAAAAACACCTACAAAGACATAAAATACCAAAATAAGCGCAAAATCGAGTACTAACATTACAGAGAATTAAGACTAATATAAACACATAAATGCGTCTATCAAATACCCCCAAACTTATTATTGCTAGTCCCGAGCAAATCAAATCTACAAAATAAAATCTTAACTCACTGTCGCAGGCATCGTCGATTGCATTTAGCGTATGCAATAAGCCTTTAAACCCCTAGGTGGCCCTAGTGGCCGAGTTATAGTCTCGGGAGGGTTTACCAGAGGTGTACCCACAAAACCTTTACTCCAGACCCTAACTATCTACGCAGAACTTTGGAAGGCACTAAAGAATCTCCTTGGTTGGCATACTTATTGATTACAGGAGGAAGTACCCTGATGCGAAATTCCAATTGATGTACACGAGTTTGCACTCAAGCATACTAAAATTCATATATAAGTCACAGAGCTCTACTCAGATAGTTTCTGGACATCATAACCGGATTCAACCAATCACATGGATAGATTAAGAAGATATATGTAGAGAAAAACGTAGATGGTTTTGATGTTGACTAAGGTGAACGGTGTTTCTCATATCTGTCTGAAGGCCACTGCCAAAATAAACCTATCCTAATGGACTGAGATACAGGTCTGGACTAATATCAACACACTGGCATATACAAGGGTACCAGTGGTCGATAATCCTAACTCTAGGTCAACACAACTGGCATATACAAGGGTTCCAGTGGTCGACTTTGACTTTATTCCGGTTGGTCTAATGGTCTGGTCTCAATTTCTTTTTCTTTTTCACTTTTTCCACTTTTTTTTTTCTTTTTTCTTTTTTTCTTTATCGTGAGCCCCACCTAATCACTTAGAGAAAAATATTTTAAAGAAAACAAAATAAAAATAGAAGTGAAAAGGATTCAACAAGATATGGCGAAACTACCATGTTTTTTCTTTAATTCTAACACCTGAGCTCTGTGCTTTTATGAATAGACTCTTTAGATGTTTCCATCTAATCAGATTGGTTCCTCAACTCCTACAACCAAAATGCTTCCATCCATTTAGATTGGTTAGTGCCATCCTTGATAAGCATAATTTCTAGGCTCTGGAGTTTAACAATGCAACTAAAACTTTCTCCCATACCCCCAAACTTAAATCTAACATTGTCCTCAATGTTCTAAAGATAAAATTATAAGCATGAACAAGGAGAAACTGTTACTATTTGAAGTAAAAGAGTTAAGGAAAGATATTACCGTGTCGCATGAATATTGGGTTACCTCCCAAGAAGTGCTAAGTTTAAAGTCTTCAGCCAGACTAAGAAAGGATTAGTCACCTTATAAAATCATAAAGTAATAACCGAAATATCTGTGGGTCATCAAAACCAAATAGAGCTATTGATGAGTGCCAAATAGTGCATATTTATACACCTTTTTATTGGCATTTTACTCATCTTTTGCGCTTAGAAATCAGATATTATCCCAGATTCTGTATTTTCTTTGTTTTCAAGAATAAATATTTGTATTAATTAATTTTGTGTTTTTAGGTAATAAATAAAGCTCGGAGAATCTGAGGAGCCCAAAGAGCGAAGAATTGGAGTCGAGCATCTATGGAGCAGAAAGCCAAAGCCCGCGCACGAAACAGCTTGCAACCCAACAAGTAGCAACTCATCTACAAGACATGGGTTTGAGCTAGACCCGACCCGCGACCCGGATCCGAGCCCGTCCACTCCAAGCCGTTGAGATTTCTATCTTACGCATCCAATGGTCGCTGCCTCCACGCGCATCGAAGTTCGCTGATCCGTGCAACACCAAATCACTCCAATCCTCCCTACACCGTTCAGATCTCACTCCCACGCATCCAACGGTCGCTGCCTTACTCTCATCAAATCTCTGATGCACCCGCTCAACACCACACCACCTATATAAGCCCCCTTAGCCAAAACCTAAACCTAATCTTCTCTTCTCCACCCGACGAGCTCGCTCGCATATCTTCTCCACCCGACCAAAAATGGCGAGCTCCATCTCCCCGCCACAGACAACCCGCAACCACCTCCATCCCCGACACCAACAAAGATCATCACGGTCTTCAACTCCGCCACCCTAAGCTCTATTTTTCTCTCACATAGCTTCTCTCAAACCCCGAGGCTATGTAAGAGATAAATATAACTAGGGTTTCATTAGCGAGATCGACTCGGAGCCGCAAGGACAGAGGGAACAAGGGATTCAGAGGCGACTAGAAATGGGGTTTGCCTTTATTTTCTATTTTGTTTCGATTTTGAAGAAATGAGGGTTAGGGTTTTGTGTTGCATGTATAAATTGAAGTGGTCTGTGTATGTAGAAGGGTATGCCTGGGCTAGCCAGAGCACAACTTAGGTTTATTTGTGTTTTATTTACATTTGTAATGTTTTAATTCAGTTACAGGGGTGTTTTGATGAAACCCCTGATATTATGTTAAGTAAAAATTCATCTTCATGTTGTGTTATTGCTGTGCTTGACTAAGATAGAAATATTACTAGCTAATTGATCTTTTGCTCCTGTGATTGGCTGTACTGTAAGAAGACAGCCAATACTAGGGGAGAACTAGAGAATGAAGTTAGGCAATTATCCAATAGAGATTGCCAAGGAGGGGATATGTGCTTAACAAAACAGGAATGATGCTTAGTTAGTTAACCAAAGGCCCTGTGATCAATTGTGCTGTCAAAAGATAGTTGATACTAGGGGGGAATTGGTATGATTAGTTGACACGCCATTCATTAGAAGCTTCCTTAGGTAGTTACAAGAACACAACTTCAGTTGAGTTCCTTAGCATAAGATCAGGTGGTAGAATTAAACACCCCAGTGCTTTACATTCTTTGATATACTTTAGTTTAGTGTCACATATCAACACTTCAGCTGTATCGGCAAAAAAACATTTGTGTTACCGTCTCTAGAATTCAGTAGAGCAGCCTTAGATCAACATCAGCACCTCCTCGTCTCTGTGGGATCGACCCGTACTTGCCGCGTCTCCGATAGACGCCGTGCACTTGCGGTATTACAAGTAGGCTTAATTATATACACATTCCGAGGCCTACCAAGTTTTTGGCGCCGTTGCCGGGGACTTGGCGCGTGCCTTGCTGATTTTTGGCTAATACTTCACTGAGTTCATTCATCCCTGTACATATCCACTTACATTTTTGCTTACAACCTTGTTTTAGCATATTAGCTGTAGCTTAGTATAACTTGTGTTACATATTCATTTTACACCTTGCATTGTAGCTGTAGCTCAGTTCTTTCACTCCTTGCAGTCTCTTAGTTCACATTTGCATCTGTAACATACCTTAGTCATCTTGCATCTTGCATTGCACTTTGAATTACATCTGAGCAAACTTCTCTTTGTAACCATTTCTGCATTTTAGTTAATCTTCTTTGTATATTTACTCATCTGCATATTTTCTTATTTACATTCTTTCTCCGGTTTGATGTCAGGTCACTCGGCTTCATCAATAGCCGAGATTTGCGGTGTGCCATACTCTCAACAATACTTCATGAATAGCTCAAGTTGCATTGTCTTATTTGCATTCCTTGCATTCTCTCTATAATACTCTCTTTTCTTCGCCTGCACACTCCTAGAAACTAAAACTCTTAGTTGAGATTTACAGGTACATGCTCTAAAAGCCAACCCAAGGAGACAAGAGTAAGGTGCAACTGAGCAAGCCCTGCGACTCGTAAGGTACCTGAGCTCGTTGTGCCGCAGACCTGGCCCAATAAACCAAAACTGAGCCCAGTAAACCAAACTGATTTTTGCATAACCTGGGCTTAAACCAAACTGAAGCCCACACAAACTACATTCCCAACAAAACCAAATAAGCCCACAAAAACCAAATCAATCCCAACAAAACCAAACCAGCCCAACAAACCAAATGAAACCTATTTAAACCAAACAAAACCCACATAAAACCAAACTTAGTCCACTACAACTGGGCTTTGAGTTCAATTTGAGAGCTAGACCATGTCAGGATTTTGGTCTGCATCTGGGGATACAAACAAATCCCTTAGAGAGCTTGCTTACGGGCATCTTTCACAGGATGAACACCCCACATACCATAGTGATTTTAGGGAATTTTATGAGCCTTCTCAGGGCCCCGAACTCACATACCCTAATCATTATGATCACATGTATCATCCATCACAGGTTGAGATTGAACAATTTTCTCATACCCAGTCATCAC
This sequence comes from Papaver armeniacum, assembly GCA_023531295.1. Taxonomy (NCBI): domain Eukaryota; kingdom Viridiplantae; phylum Streptophyta; class Magnoliopsida; order Ranunculales; family Papaveraceae; genus Papaver; species Papaver armeniacum. The sequence goes on along the minus strand of JAJJWW010014544.1, from coordinate 26,813 downwards.
TTTTAGATCAATTAGAAGCTAGACTATCTACTTTAGATAGGCAGTCTGTCAAATCTAATTCCTCTAGGCAATATGAAATGCATGCTTGCACCTTATGTGGTGGCTTAGACCACCCTGGCCGAGTCTTGTTATATTCTCGCATGCTTTTAGACAGTCTGGGAAAACCATGATAATCCAATGTACGAAGTGTCTAGAAGTGACTATTGGGACCATAATCAACCTCGCACACATGCATCATTCACCACAGGTGGGGGAGATGAATAATTTTATACTCCCCCAACTCCTAGTTTGCAATCAACAATGGAAACACTCATGGAGGAAAATGCTAGGCTTGAAATGAATGCAATGCATGACCATCCACATAGCAACATGTCTGAATTTCCCTTCTCTAGTGAACCTCATGCACAACCATATCCATATGAGGAGTGCATACCCACTAGTGAAGACTCTCCTTCCATTGAACAACATAATAAAATTCTAGAATATCAAAAGTCAATTGACCAAAGGTTTGCGAGTTTAGAACTCAAAATGAGTCAAATCCTTGATGCACTAAATGAGGAAAGGGAGGAATTTCAGAGTGAAATGAATGTTAGTCCTAATGAATTGCATGTTGAAAGTCCTACTCATGTAACTAATATTGAATATGAGCCTCACCTAGAAATAAATGAGTGGACTAGAAATACTACAATTTTGAATAGGGAAATGCATTTTCGCTATGATGATGATGATGATGATGAATATGATATGTTAGAAGAGCATGTATATACAGAAAATATGATGGAATCTTTTGGTTCAGAGACGTTAGGCGTCTCTTCTGTGAACCCTATGAATGATACTTCTTCTAACATTCATACATGTGATCTTAACTATGAGCTTAGTTTTGTGAAATTCTTCAGTGAATGTGAGCATGCTACACAACTTGTTTGTGACTTAGGACAGATGAATCTTCTCGTTGACACTAATGTTCTTTTGGATCATGATATTATTGTTGTGTCTGATTCCCTGCCCATATCACAATATGTTGCCTGCTCTGATGATTATGACATGGTGATTGATGAATTGTTCTATGCTGGTGAACATGATTTACCCTCTTCTGACTTTAGGAAAGTATGCGATGGTGCAAATGATTTTAAAAATGAAAACAACCTAGATGTACCTAACCTCTCTCCTGAGTCACAAATTGAAACTCCTCCACCAAACCTAGGTGTAGTTTGTCACAAAATTGCAAAACCAACTTTTCTAAAAATGCCTAACTTAGGCCTAGAGCTTTGTGCTTCCCAAGTCCTCTTGGACTATTTTGCATCAAAATATAACACTCTTAAGGAGCCACAATTGGAATGTGTATGTCTGCCTGTTATTAGCAAAACTCATTTTGAGTTAGACCTTTTGCATGATGTACCTTTAAAATTGCAAGATTTTGTGCTCCCAAACACACCCGTTCACAAGTTTAGGTTTGGGGGAAACTCTTTCACATTTGCAGTCTTACTTGCACTCTCATTTTATATTTGTGTAAGGTCTGTTAATGTGTGTACATATTTTCTATTGGGTTGATCCTCAACTCTTTAGATTGTTGGTTTATGGTGAATTTTCATTGTATATATCCGGTAGGACTTGTTAAATTTTCTTTTCTTGAATCGGTTGAGTCTTCATGCGCATATATTATGCTAATCCGATATGATCTCCGTTGAGAATGTTGGATTCTAGCCTTGACTAAAGAAGCTCAACCTTGCTCCCCGCCGACATCCCAGAATCTCTTCCCTTTTCTCTTTTCAAACATAGTTCTCTCGGTATGTGACAGTTTAAATTTTTTCTATATGTAGACACATTGAGGACAATGTTTGATTTAGGTTTGGGGGTGCATTTGCATTTAGAGTTTTTAGTCTTTTATTTTATGCATTTAGAGTTTTAGTCTTTTATTTTACCTTTTATTTTCATCTTAAAAAAAATAAAAAAAAAAAAAAAAAAAAAAAAAAAATCAAAAACTCTTTTTGTAAAAACCTCCAACTTTTAGAGATTTTAGAGTCACTAGCATGCTTCTAGCTATGTTTACATAGAGAATCTGACCGGGAAATAACAAAGTTAGAAGTACCGGAGAACACAATCGGGTTCCTTAGTTGATTAGAGCGTTAAAGTTGGATTTAACCATACCGGAGGGCGAATTAGGTGTTGTTTAGATATTCGGTAGTAGAATTGTGATCAACCATAGTGGAGACTACCCATTTTACATCAAGCGAGGTACCGACCTTCACTCTTTGTGACTTTCTAGAAAAGCTTTTAGAGTGTGTGTCACCGTACGTCAATTCCGGGTAGGAATGGTGAGCTACCCAACTTCGCACCACTTTCAAAGACTACTTTTGATCTCTTGAGTGCTAATTCCGTCAATCATGAGGGTGACGTCTAAAGATGAAAACTCCTTCTAAATATCGATTTGCGCTTAGCATCACTCTCTCTCTCAATCAACGAGATCCATAGAAACACATCATCGTCAGCAAGCGGAGCAACATCATAATATTTGAAGAAAAGTTGATATAGTCCAAGGTTTACGTGCAACAAAGAAAAGAAAAGAAAATAGGATGAGAATTAATAAAATTTGTAAAATCAAGACAATACAAGTTATGGAAATTGTGTGATATAGTCCTTCACCCATGGAGTTAGTAGTTTCATTGTTTTTTGTTATTTTTTTATTTCACTTATAATTCAAAAAAAAAAAAAAAAAAATCCAAAAATCCAAAAATATTGTAGTAGTTATACCACCATGGTAAAGAAGAGTTCAAGAAGAAAAATTCCAAGTAACAAGGAAATTGAGTAGAAAAGTTAAAAAATTGTCAAGTTTTGTAAAGTTTAGAAGTTCGTCATCAACAAGTGAAGACCGAAGACCGAAGATTGAAGACGTTTCTATGGTTCTTATGAGAGAGTGATATTAATTGCCGATCGGGTGAGAAGTGAGTGAGTACTCCCACCCCTTGCTAATGGTTGATTTCCTTTCTTAGAGATCATCAGAAAAAGATTCTTTTTGTCCACACTTCTGTGGAGTCTCCAGATTTTATTTCGGAAGGTTATCCTTCTTACCTACAACGTGTGCAGGATTTCTCTCTTTATTCCTGCCTGCACACATGAGAGACTAAAAAAGCGATCTTTTTGAGTGCAATTATCATAAAACCCTAATGGTGAGGCAGAAGTCGAGGCTTATGATCACAATCGAATCCGAATTCTTTCATATGGTATGGTTACTTCTCGCTCAGCACTTAAGGATGAGAATGCGTTCTTTGGTAGTTCTAACTTCATGTTACTAGCACGCAGAAACTCTATGTCCTCATAGCTTCTTGGAGGCTTGAGACTCTTTTACACTCTGAAGTTGGAGAAGGTTTTGTGGGTACACCTCTGGTAAACCCTCACGAGACTACAACTCGTCCACTAGGGACACCTAGGGGTTTAAAGGCTTAGTGCATACGCTAAATGCATTCGAGAGACCTACGACAGTGGTATAGTTAGGATTTCTTCATTTCTGTTTCACTTGAGGACAAGTAAAATTCAGGTTTGGGGGTATTTGATGAGTGCCAAATAGTGCATATTTATACACCTTTTTATTGGCATTTTACTCATCTTTTGCGCTTAGAAATCAGATATTATCCCAGTTCTCGTATTTTCTTTGTTTTCAAGAATAAATATTTGTATTAATTAATTTTGTGTTTTTAGGTAATAAATAAAGCTCGGAGAATCGAGGAGCCCAAAGAGCGAAGAATTGGAGTCGAGCATCTATGGAGCAGAAAGCCAAAGCCCGCGCACGAAACAGTTGCAACCCAACAAGTAGCAACTCATCTACAAGACATGGGTTTGAGCTAGACCCGACCCGCGACCCGGATCCGAGCCCGTCCACTCCAAGCCGTTGAGATTTCTATCTTACGCATCCAATGGTCGCTGCCTCCACGCGCATCGAAGTTCGCTGATCCCGTGCAACACCAAATCACTCCAATCCTCCCTACACCGTTCAGATCTCACTCCCACGCATCCAACGGTCGCTGCCTTACTCTCATCAAATCTCTGATGCACCCGCTCAACACCACACCACCTATATAAGCCCCCTTAGCCAAAACCTAAACCTAATCTTCTCTTCTCCACCCGACAGAGCTCTGCTCTTATATCTTCTCACCCGACCAAAAATGGCGAGCTCCATCTCCCGCCCACAGACAACTCCGCCACCACCTCCATCCCTGACACCAACAGCATCACAGTCTTCAACTCCGCCACCCTAAGCTCTATTTTTCTCTCACATAGCTTCTCTCTCAAACCCTGAGGCTATGTAAGAGATAAATATAACTAGGGTTTCATTAGCAGATCGACTCAGAGCCGCAAGGACGAGAGGAACAAGGGATTCAGAGGCGACTAGAAATGGGGTTTGCCTTTATTTTCTATTTTGTTTCGATTTTGAAGAAATGAGGGTTAGGGTTTTGTGTTGCATGTATAAATTGAAGTGGTCTGTGTATGTAGAAGGGTATGCCTGGGCTAGCCAGAGCACAACTTAGGTTTATTTGTGTTTTATTTACATTTGTAATGTTTTAATTCGATTCTGAGGGTGTTTTGATGAAACCCCCGATATTATGTTAAGTAAAAATTCATCTTCATGTTGTGTTATTCTTTATGCTTGACTAAGATAGAAATATTACTAGCTAATTGATCTTTTGCTCCTGTGATTGGTCAGTCACGTAAGAAGACAAACAATACTAGGGGAGAACTAGAGAATGAAGTTAGGCAATTATCCAATAGAGATTGCCAAGGAGGGGATATGTGCTTAACAAAACAGGAATGATGCTTAGTTAGTTAACCAAAGGCCCTGTGATCAATTGTGCTGTCAAAAGACAGTTGATACTAGGGGGAATTGGTATGATTAGTTGACACGCCATTCATTAGAAGCTTCCTTAGGTAGTTACAAGAACACAACTTCAGTTGAGTTCCTTAGCATAAGATCAGGTGGTAGAATTAAACACCCCAGTGCTTTACATTCTTTGATATACTTTAGTTTAGTGTCACATATCAACACTTCAGCTGTATCGGCAAAACAACATTTGTGTTACCGTCACTAGAATTCAGTAGAGCAGCCTTAGATCAACATCAGCACCTCCTCGTCTCTGTGGGATCGACCCGTACTTTCCGCGTCTCCGATAGACGCCGTGCACTTGCGGTATTACAAGTAGGCTTAATTATATACACATTCCGAGGCCTACCAGCTATCACAAGTAAAAGGAATCTGCAACATGCCAAGAAAATTAACAAATGAAGCACACCCTTGTCTAGTTTCCTGTTTAAGACAACTACATCTAGCTGTGGTTCAGGTTTAGGTTCTATAACTGGGTCCAAATAAAATATTTTCATGTGCTGGAATTCCTCAAAGCTAAGATCCGGTTCAGGTTGTAAAGTATGTAAAAACTCAAATAAGAACTTAGAAGCACATAATAATAACCTGAATAATTGCGGATCCTTAAATTCAATCAGTTTTGACTCACACAATTGACCACGATGAAACTGGCGGTCAATCATAAGAAAACGTGTCATTTCTATTCTCCTAAAATAATTAGGTTTTGTCTCGAGAACTTAATAATCGACACATTTTGAACTCATACATTCCCACAATTGGTTGAAAAATATTTGGTGGGAAAACAAAATCAATCTGGGTATCATAGCTGGGCTAACCACATCAACCCGGAGGATGGGTTTCTAACAACTGAACTTCCCTATGGACATCACTAGGTTCAGGAAAACGTGTATGAAGATAATCTTTTAAAATGGTTGAGGCACATATGTCAAGTCCCAAGTGAGGGACCTTTCTAAGAGTTAAGGCACATGGAGAATGATAATCACCCCCAAACTTAGAGTTTTCAGTGTCTCTAGAAAGACTAGTCACAACTTCCCTAATTTCAAGGTCATCTCGATTCTGAAAATGGTCAATTGATTCTTCTAAGTCGGGTTCATCCTCACTCATCTCTACGAGTTCATTTTCTTTGTCTAAGACTAATGTTTCTAAATCGCTAGACTCTAAAACAATATTCTCATAAGAAACTCGTTCCTCAAAACTATCATCGGCTTCGTAATCATAAGGGAATACTACATCGTCTAAAACGGTGGTCTCTCTAGTCAAATCCTCGTCCTTTTGAATAGGTGAATAATTGTTAAAATTATTTGGATTTGAACTAAAAACATTATCATTATAAAGCTCAGTTGGAGTAACAAATTCCTGATCACTATGCCTACTTATTTCAAATTCTTCATCAACACTATCCTCATCATAATCATCATTGTAATAACATGAAAAAGGTTGAACCTCATCTAAACAAGTAGTGTTACCAATTTTATCCTCGTCATCTTGATTATGCAAATAACTATCCTCATTTTCAAGGGTATTTTTGGAAACACTGTATTGGAAATCTAGATTATTTCGAGCAATTCTTTCGTTCGTCTCCGTTATCATCTTGAGGGATTCTTCTAAAGAAAGTTCTCTTTCGTCATAAACTAAGTTATTCATCTTAGCTAACTTACGTGTCGACTCCTCTAATTTCATTAGAGACTCTTCTAAAGGAGAAATATAAGAATTTTGCTCGTATGACCCGTGTGTGTGTGGATAGTAATTGGGCTCATCATGGTATGAGCCATAATCTTGAAAAGGCTGATGTTCCCAACCACTATTCACACTATGGTCAAAGTAGTAACGTCCATTTTGAAACTCAGTCGGATATTCATTGTATTGGCTATTGTAATACCAGTTCGACATTCTATTCGCAGGGGTGTGAGTTGTCACACAAAATAAAACCCACTGACAGGGGATTCGTGGGTGGATAGAGTCTTACCTCCCGTACAAGACGGGCGATGAACCGTTGAAGTCGACTCAGGCCACCGACTCCTATGTCGATTGTCACGAACCTCGAGGGGCCGAGACAGTATCGTAACTGTCGTCCTTCCCTGCAAACAGTTTATATTTAACTTTTAACCCTTCCTTAGGGTTTCAAAAATAATGTCCAGTCCAAAAATAAAGTCCAAAAATAAAAATTTCCAAAAAGAAAAAGAAAAATTACAAAAATACAACCCTATTTACAGTTTCTAAAAATAAAACAAAATAATTATATACAAAATCTTCTTCTTCACTCCTTGGACTCCTCTTTTCTTTCCTTCTTTGGCGATGCTTTCTTTTTATAACACTTTTTCTTTCCTTATAGCTTTGCTCCAAATCTAAAAAGAATCAAAAAAAAATACCAAAGGCGTAAAAAAGAACAAAACAAATCTAAATACAAGTCCGCGTCGGCGGCGCCAAAAATTGATGAGATTTTGAAAGTTGTAGAAAAGTGGTAAGAAAGATTCGTTCAACTCAGACTTGTAAAGACTCGATTTAAGAAAATACTAAAAATAAAGAAAATATATACACAAGTTTGTCACGATATCGAGAGATTACTGAGACTCAGGATTCCACCAATTCTTACATTCATGCGGTTCAACTAATAATTCTAGACATTTATAGCTCAAATTTATTGACTCTAATTCATTGCCGAAAGTAGATTTTGAAAGTAGTGATTGTATATCTAAAGCATGAGACATCAAAACACTTAAGAAAGCATGACCCATCAATTGAAATCACAATCACTCAATAAAAATCATATATCAATTGAAAATCAATGCAATAAGTCATAAAAGAAATAATAGAATTACCACATGCGTGAAAAATGGCTTCCTCCGTAGTCCCAGTGTTGGGGTTTAGCTCCACATGGTGGAAATACGCTCAAAATATTTATTCATGGCTCAAAAGTGTGTTTACAATAATCAAAAGAGAGAAGAGTAATGAAAACAGAAAACTGCAACGTTTATAAGTGTTGCAAGTCACTGTTATGATAAACGATAAATTCAAAGTGCAAGCAGAATAAAAGACCGCCTCTGCGTCTGTTCTTCGTGTTCTTGAGAACGACACTTCAAGTGTCGTCTGCAACTTCTCTTCTTCCTCTTCACCGCTTTGCTGCCGCAACTCCTCCCGCGGCGTTTACAAGCCTCCAATCGACCCCAAACTCTCCGACCCGTCTCTAGGACTCGACCCAATGTATTTATACACTACAGCACCGATTAAATCTCTCATTTTCTTTCACCTCAAGCTACGTGAAAAATCTTTCTTTTTATTCTTCACGTGTTTCCCTGTATCACCGAGACTCAACAGAATCTTCCCTTTATTTTCTCACGCGTATTCTGAGTTAACTTATAAACTCAAACTTCCCTTATTAATCAAAACTTCCCATACTGCACGTAACTTCCAAACCCGATATTCTCCTCAGCTCTGTTTTCACGAACTCGATTAGCTAGCCCAACTATGTTGATTTAAAGGCCTATACCAGCCCTGTTAATCCAAAACAGGTCCAGCCCGATGATAATCTGTGACCGAATCTCGTTTAAACTCTTCCAATTTCGATTCAATATCTTCTCGGGTGAAAAGGGAAATTTCCCGCCAAAAACATATTTCAAACGTAGGAGATGACCTCCCCTATCCCGTGTGCAGTGGTCTGCTAATAGTACTTGCCTTGGAAATGGATGCCCCTTAGTAATTTGGGTACCCCTTATCCAAAATAGGGGTCCGTATAGTAATTTTCTCCCACGAGCGCAAAAACCACTTTTCGAGTCAATTTCGCCGCAAAAGCTTATTTCTCCAAAAACACCTACAAAGACATAAAATACCAAAATAAGCGCAAAATCGAGTACTAACATTACAGAGAATTGAGACTAATATAGACACATAAATGCGTCTATCAACCATGTATGGTCTCGCTGAATGCAATTTCTATGACTTAGGCTTGGACATCGCACCGTGTGATTCAACAACATTCAGTGAGATTGCAACAACAATTAGTTAGTGTTTTAGACTGTATAGCAAAACCTTGCACACACTAGAAATGTGCTCATGTATACTGGTTCATCTGCTGATATATATGGTAATTGTATAGGAAAATGTCTGGCGTTGAATTCAGCCTAAGTGAAGTAATGGAGCCACATCTGTTTGTCATTAAAAAACAAAAGCGAGAAGCTGAGAGAGTAACACCCATGCTTACATATTATGTATTGGATGGTTCTATTTATCAAGCACCTCAGCTCGCCAATGTCTTTGCAGCTCGAATTGTAAGTGTTCTATTTACTGTCTTATATATCATAACTTGTTCACATGTTTCCAGTTCTGGATATGTTATTCTTGTGGGAGTTCACATGAAACAATTGAACCAAGGTGTTTTGGATTTTTATGAATAGATAATGAAAATTCAGTGAATGTGTGTGCGTTTGGTTTTCATTTTATTATGTCTTCCTCTGATGGAGATTTGGCTCCCATGGTGGTCAACTGGGAAGATCATACTTCAAAGAAATAAAAAAATAAAAAAATGGGAAGATCCTATTCCAGTCCTTCATGAGTCGGTACCATGTAGGAGAATTATTCTTGTAAATTGTTAGGAGTAGATGGGGGAGGGACATTTGTATTTTCTTAATGAATTTTCACCCGTGACTTTAATTGATATACATTTTTTTCTCGAGTCATTGCTTCAGTTGATGTTTTTGAACTAGACTTACTTTCCAGTTTTCAAATATTGTTCTTCACATTATTTTGAAATTCTCCATCTTTATATGTTTATTGTTAATCCTGATAGGACCCTCAAGCTCGTCAACGCTATTAGACTAGTCAAGAGACGATTTAGCCGCTAATTACTCGATTAGTGTAACTCGAACGTTAATTATTAGAAATTAATCTTACAATGATCTAGATACGAAATTAGTACCGTTAGATAGAACTCGAGAAGTTATGCGGAACGGACTACTCGAACGTGTCATTCGGATATCGAACGAAGAATATATCATCAACTTTATTTGAAGGGCAAATTAGTCTTTTCACAGTTAGACGGGTGGCTGCCCTTATCCAGCTGAACGTGTCATTCGTTGGTCTTATCTAACCAAGTTGGTAAGAGAATGTTATTTCTCTCTTATCCTTTCTCTTTCTTCTTAGAGGAAGGATCCCCTCACACTTTTATCATGACACTATCTCACACGTTGGGAATCATTTTTGCGAATAAAAACCATACCGCAACGTACTTGAAGCTAATATTTTGGGAATATGTTCCTCTTACCAAGTTCTACATACCTACAAAAAATGAGTGTATTCCGAGACATATGACACCACCATCTACTACTTTGAAAGTGAGCCGTTGAAAATTAACGGATTTCTGGCCGTCGAAATTAAGACTGGCAGATTGTGAGGTTTTATATTTGAGAATGTGCTCATTTTTGGTAGGCATGTAGAACTTGGTAAGAGGAACATATCCCCAAAATATTAGCTTCAAATCCATTGCGGTTTGGTTTTTATTCGCAAAATGATGCCCAACGTGTGAGATAGTGTCATGATAAAAGTGTGAGGGGATCCCTCCTCTTCTTCTTATTTTCTTGTCTTTTCGTTCTTCTCTGTTCTTATTCTATCGAAATCAATTCTTAAGATTGAATTTAGGTTTGTTGGCCGTTCATAGTAAATTTATTATCTTGATGAATCGAAGATGCAGTAATAGTTTTGGAGAGTTGATTCGGTTATGGAAGAGAAGTAAAAGATGAGCTGAATTAGGGTCCTTGAGTCGATTTGGGAAATTATATGGATTTGAGTAATCTGATGTTTGTTACAAGTTGCTAAAAGATGTTAATGGTTGGGGTGTTTGTTAATTTGGTGATATGAAGTAGTTCTGTAGATGAATCAAGAGCTAGGGTTCATAAGAAAAGTTCAGAGAAGAATAAGAAGATGAAGTTGATGTTTTAAGGGATTGATTTGAGATGGGTTTGATAAGAATTAAAATATACAGATGAAAAGTGGTTTGAAATTGATAGTTAGGGTTTCTGCTAAATGAATTGGAAATAGATTTGGGTTCTGAATTAAGGTTTAATTGAGATGGTGTTGTAGATATTGCTTAGAGATGAAACCTGCAGAAAGGTTGGAGATTCATGGAGCAGTTACCGAGGGTTAGCTCAATGACTTGGAGATGATGAGGATATATGTTTGTTTGTGCTGAATTGATTCGGGTAGAGAGGAACTCAATTTCAATTGCTTATTTGAATCCATTCAGAGGTAATTGCGTTCTCAAGTTAACTTATAGAGTTATTGGTTTTTGTTTGTTGAGTTTATATGATTGTGATGAAGCTATGACTTGGCATGAATGTGAAATGGAGTGGTGGTTGAGGTTTAAGTTGTGTTTAATGTTAGATAGAAGGTATTGTTGCTGTTGTGAGTATTGCAGGAGGTGGTGGAGTTATCTGTGTAGGTGAATTTGATAACAAGAGATTGATGTTGGTATTTTTATGTGTGTGTGTGGCATTGGTGTTGCTAAGGCAAAGATTATGTTACTGTTTTTGTTTGAGACTTGTGGAAATGAAATAGATAATTTGGTGGTGGTAAATCTGAGAAGATGAGTTAAATATAAAAGGTGTTGATGCTGTGAATGATGTGAATGAACTGTGGTTTAGATAGGTAGTGATGAAGTTGTTTGTGTTGGTAGTGGTATTGAAATTGGTAGCAGTGTTGCAGATGTATCGATTTGGTTAATTGGTATGAATATGATGGGTTAAGTAATGCAGAGCCTTATTATAAGGAAGATTGATACATGGGCGGTTACAGGTGGTGGTTAGTGTGGTGATTAATGTGGTCTGCCTGAGTTATTGATGATATTTCTGTCGGGAGTGGAGTAATTATGTAATGAGGAATTGGGAATGGAATTGTCAGTCGCAGGAAAGAGTTGAGTTGCATCCTTTCAGTAGAAGCTTGTATCTGCAATTGCATGTAAACTGAGTTTAGTTTTGTAATTGAGTTTTGAATCGTTGTTTTGAATGAATGTGTTATGATTATGTTGTAGAAATAGAATTTGGGTAGCTATATAAAGAAGTGTATGTTGAAGTTGAACTATGATGCAAGCTTGAATTAGATTAGTGAGAAATGATGTTGCAATTGTGTTGGCCTGAGCAATGACTCATGCCTTGAGATTATATCTGACTGATCTGACTTAGATGACCTAACTGAGTTGAATCGGTTTGACTTAGACTTGACAATTTGACCAGGACCTTGACTTGACTTGGACGTTGACTATTAGTTGACCTACGACCGTTAGTTTGACCGTTAGTTGACCCAGGAGGACCAGGCCTTAGTAAGGAGATGGTTTGTTGGGCTTGGGCTTATAGTTAGTTTCTATTTTGATGTGTTGCATCATTGTGGTCCGAATTAACCTTTGGATTCTTCTACAAGGTTGTAGATATTCATAAGACTAAGATATAGACTATAAAACCAATCTAATTGAATTAGTAAACCTTATATTTGCTAAAGATAGATAAATAAAATATATAGAACCATAAGTGGGCTTAGAATCATTAGATAAACTTGTATGAATTATGTTATGAGCCTTGTGTGAGCCTTTTGGATAAACGCTTAGAGTGCTTGTATGATTAACATTTAGGTATTAACAACGATCGATTCGAAAGATGAACCGGTGGATTATGGATCTCGAGGTAGGCGTGGCTTGTCATCAAAAGAGGTGGGAATACATTTGACTCTTTGGTAATCACTGTTGTTCCTTTTACAAAAGTTTATGTTTAACAAACTCATGCGTTTCTGTTTGTGCATTCTATGCATTGTTTAACTTGTTTTACGATAATTCAGTTGATTCTGTTAATCTTTCCATGGTTTGGAAAGGACCTATAATGTTTTGTTGTCAATATGAATTGTTATGGGAAATGAGAATTTCCACGTGTGGTATATAGGATACGCTCCTTCATTTATATCTACATGAATTCGAGCTTTTATGTGTATTAGGTGTGTAAGGAATTGGTCGACACCAGTATAAACTAATAGGGTGTGTAAGGAATTGGTCGACACTCAATATAGTACATTGTTTGCAGAAGGAGTTTGTCCATATACATGTTTGTTTATTTCAGTGACTTGGTCACTATTTAATGTTTCGGAAAACATGTACTGTTTTCCAACTCTTGCTTATGATTACGTGAAAGTTAAATGTTATTCCTACTGGGCACCCTTTTTAGGGATGATGTGCTCACCCATTCCCACTTTCTGTTTCAGAGACAAATCAGAGTTGCGCAGCGAAAGCTTCAAGGGTTGATTTTGTTAGTTTGGTTAACTTCGGCTATGTTTATAAATTTATATATTTTATTTATAAACCAAACGACTATTGTATATGTATCATTTGAGATGAGTTCTTGTATATGTATGTTTCAAAGCGGGGCTAGTTTTTGGGTTAGGTTTTGAAGCAGATTTCTTGAATGCTTAAGATTATGATTTAGATTCTTAGTACCTCTTTATTTTAATTAATATCTTGGATTAGTCAGCTGCTAGCTTTAGGGGAGATACAATTATCTTGCTTTATTGTTTGGTATCAATCGTTTAGGCTTACAAAATTTTGGTGCAATTGTGGTGCTTTAATGTCTATGTTGTTTCTATTGCTTCCGATTGAGGTGAATAATTATGCAAGTTGATTTATTTGGTTTGTATGAATTGTTAATGGTTTAACGAAAGAAAAGGTTTACAGGATGAATTGTTTGGTCCAATTCGATTCCGGATAAGAGAAACAAAGTTAATTCTGATCTTAGTTAGACTTATCAAAGTGGAGGTTTCGGTTATTCAAGTCTAATCGAATGCCTTAACAAGAAATGCTAGTTAGCTAACCTAGTACTTGTCTTGTTTAAAAGTTAAAGGTCTAAGTTATATGGATAATTAGAACATGATGAGAAAAATAGAGTTATCTTTATTTTGGTCTTATTGTATTTGTAGCAAAGGAACTAAGGTGCTTAGTTGATTTTTGGTTTGCTAAACTATTAGGGAAAATTGCTTCTGGCAATTGTTTCCTTGGTAACATATCAAAACAAAATTACTTTGTAGTTTCGGTTTTGACACTGGTTATCAAAAATGGTGTGTGGAACCCTCGTGCTTAACTCTATAGGTTTCAATTCTTGTGAGATTTGTAAGATCCTTTCGGGTTGTCCTAAGGGAAAGGACATTGGTGCTTAAACGTTTATCTAACGAAAGAGTAAAAGCTAGACTAAGGGGGAGTAACATATCATATGATACTTGTAGTTATATGGACTACAAAGGCATAACAAAGACGTGCGGATTGATAAGATCTACCTATCTTACCTTTAGGGGGAGTATTAGCTTTGTTATTATAATGTCAACAACGACATTTATAGATTGAATGTATACAAGTTATTGTGTTGTTGAATTCAGGAATCAAGCGTATGTGTAATGAATTCGTGTAATTTGCTTATCCATATGATGTAAGAGTTTTGTCGCTAAAATTGACAAAGGGGGGGGATTGTTAGAGCATAGCTCGGTTGAACCCACCAAGCGTTGGTATGTCAAGTTTTGTTGTCATATTTTAGTGAGCCAAAACTCATTTTAAGAGTCACTTGATTATGTACTAGAGTCGACTTCTTACATGTTAGCTTGAAAGTATTAGGATATGAGACATTACAAGTATTGCGAAGACTTGAAGAAGTGAAGAAGTAAGGAGATACAACGACAACATCATCCTTCCACTTGAGGTTAGTGATATTTGACTTGAACTGTTTCATTCCCTAACGTATCTTTCAAGTCATGCATATTGAAAATAAAACTGCGAAGCATGAATGATTATACTCTAGTTAGACATAGTATTAAGAAATACAATACAAGGTTTATTGCTTAACCATAAAACTTTGTAGATAATACATCGACATAATCGTTTGAATGCTATTGTGATTATGTATGGGTATAAGGTGAAGATTTCATCATAGGAAACAATGTTTTAAATTTGTTTTAAGAAAGTAAATTCATAAACTTGTTTTGTGAATCGAAAGAGAAATCGCCGGGCATTATTGGTATTGTTATTCATTGCATATCTTTTGAACTACCAATATGTGACTAGTATAACCGCTCATGACTTGTTTATGTTCTTGGTAAAACTATTCACAAAGGCCTGATTTTAGTATTAGTATGACTTTTATTAGTGAAACCGATCTTAAGTAATCATCTGAGATGGTATGATCGATTTTGTGTTTTGGTATGACCGACTCTGGGTAAAGGAGAACCGATCCTAGTAAGAGGTGCAACCTATCACAAAGGTGAATCGATCCTTGTATGAGGTGCAACAAGTTTTTAGAAGAAAGGGGAACCGATCCTATGGACATGTGCAACACATTTTTAGGCAAAGGGGAACCGATCCTATGGACATGTGCAGCAAGTACAAGTTAGATACCATATATATGCGGGGAACCGATCCTAGTACCTAGTCAACCGAATTTTTGGCAAGCTTGTGTGACTAGGCACAATATTCACATGGAGGTAGAACCGAAACTTGTTTTGGTAGAACCGTGAAACCCATGATTTGTGATTGAGTGTTGTTGATCAATCACATAGTTCATGAAAGTCAGATGAACCAATTCTAAACTTGTTTGGAGTGTGGCAAATCGGTTTCAAGATTGTAAGTATGAAAGAGGACTTACAAAGTAAGGATGTCGACATACTTTGAACATGTGCAGTAACGTTAATCTTTAATTGCTCGAAGTTATTCCTTAATAGCTAAAGGAAGAAAATCTCGGATCGAATAAAATAAATTGAGAATCTTTTATTTAAGGTCTTTAATTTATTTTTTTTGGAAAATGAAAATTAGTAATGTGCATTTGCTAGCTGGAGATTTTCCAAGAGATTTTCGGTAAATATTTGGACAAAGCATTTCCATGAATTATGGAAACCGAATCTGGAATATATTGCATATCTTGAGAATATTTTCGGTTTTGGAAATTCCTTGGTGTCCAAACTTCCTTGGATTATAAATATGAAAGTATGCATTTAGAGTAAACTAATCCTCGTACAACAAAAACTATCTCAGTTGTGCTGCTACCGGTGAAGCCGCCTATTCGGAGAGGAGAGTAACCTAATTAGGCGAAATCTCTTACGACCGCTCAGTTTAAAGACTTCTTTGGGATTGAGAAGTTCTATTAGTACCATTGGTGGGAAACTAGATAATTACGGTTTATCTTTTGTTTTTGATTGATTTGATTGACTAACGGTGGTTGAACTTTGATTGCACCTAGTTTGTTTATGCTTGAGAATCTTCTCTTCTGATATAAGATTCACTCAAACTAGATCGAAGTTTCGACGGGGATCTTTAGACTGTTTGTAGATTTAAAGACGTCTTGTGATAATCCATTGTTAACAGACTTCGTTCTATGCGTGATTGATCACAAGAGATTCAAGTTGATTGTGTGCAGGTGTTTATTGAAGATCTAAGAAGATTTGAAGACAAAGAAGACTTTGAAGATTTCTGATTTGGGATTCATAATCTTTGGTGTGCACAATACTTATTTCGGTAAAAGTGGATCCAACTATAATCGGTTTATCCTTGTGGTAGATTAGATTGATTAGTTGTGTAGATCGGCATCAATACAATTCTTTGTGATTAAAAGTATTGATTGCAAAATCTTAACAATTACCTTGGTAGTTGATAATAACATATATCTAAGAACCTGACAAGGGAGTTTAGTGAGATAAACAGAAGAGCCTTTGTCGAACTCACATCACTTGGTTGAAGAGAGTTGATACCAAACATATTTGTTGTTCCTTTACTGTTTGGAATACGAACCAAAGGAATTGTTCCAAGTACGTGACTTATTACAGGTCGGAGGCGTGGGAATACAGACGGAACTAGGTGAACTATAGGTTTAGTTGATTGGTCTCAACTATACGAAGTTGGTTTGATTTTGTATAGCGGCTTTATCCTGAGAGTATTCAATTCTGGACAAGGTCCCGAGGTTTTTCTACATTTGCGGTTTCCTCGTTAACAAAATCTTGGTGTGTCTTTTACTTTTCTATTTCCGCAATTATAATTGTTTTTATTATAATTAGAAGTAAAATACACAAACGTTAATTCCTATTTACTTGATAAGTAATCCTATTGTGTTTGGTTAAGTCCGAACCTTTTTTCAAGTAAACATACTTCGTTGTTGTATTGTCTCGATCTCGTATCCATAGACGATCATACGAAGTGTGAACCAATTTGTTGTATTGTCTAGACTCAGTCCATAGACAATCACTTTTGGAGAAAGGACTTATAGGTGGAAAAGTTTTAGATTGAGGTATAATTGGGTACCCTCGTCTTTTCAGTATCCGCTGAAGCCGTCCATGAAGGAGTATCGCCCCTTCCCTCCAGTTGCGTCTAGTGTCATATCGATGTTTGGCAGCCGGAAGTCATCCTTTGGGCACGCTCGATTTAAATCTCTATAATCCACACAACATCTGATCTTCCCGTTCTTTTTTACTACGGGCACAATGTTAGCTAGCCAGGTTGGGTGTTGGATTGGTTTGATGAACTTTGCCTTCAGCAGCCGCTCCACCTCTTCTTTATCGCGAGAGCTGTGGCCCTAGGGAATTCCCTGCTCGTTTGCTTTACGGGCTTGAACTCGGGTGAAACTCCAAGGTTGTGGGCCACGAGATCGCTGTCCAAACCCGACATCTCGTCGTAATCATAGGCGAAGACATCCTTGTAATATTTAAGTAACGTGATTAACGCTTCTCTCTCTTCTTCGTCTAAGCTCTTGCTTATCATGATAGGGCGCTTATCCTCTTGTGTTCCTGTAAAACCCCATAATTTTCTTAACATGATTTTCGCGTTTAAACTCCTATCCATATTACTTATTCGAATTTTAATCTAATACTTACGTAAAGTCGCAGATGGACATTTTACTGCTGCGGTGAAGGCTATTAGTTCATCGGGGGTGGCGCCAAATAATGCAGATACAAGAAAAGCCCTTGAGGATAAACACCCGCCTATGCCTCCTCCACAGAAACCTTCTATCCCACTACATGAGACGCCCTTAGTAGCAGAGGCAGGGACCATTCTTAGATGTATAAAATCCTTCCCCAAGGGTACGTCGTGTGGCGGGGACGGTTTCCGGGCACAACACCTTTTGGATGCCTTTTGTGGGGAGGGATCGTCGGTTTCTGCAGATTTAGTCGCGGCAATAACAATGGTTGTTAATCTGTGGCTCTGTGGGATATGCCCACTCAAGCTTGCGAGTTCATTGCATCGCCTCCTCTAACGCCTCTTCTTAAGCCTGACAAGAGCATTCGTCCCATCGCTTGTTGGGACGATTTGGCGCTCGACTTGTGTCCAAAGTGGCTATGAAAGGGGTAGGCAAGGACATGGCTGAATACCTGCAGGACTATCGATTCGGGGTAGGTGTTTGAGGGGTGCGAGGCTATCCTTCATGTCGTGAATGTGTTTGTCAATAAACACCACATGAATGATAAGCTTACTATGTTAACAGTGGACTTCACAAATGCTTTCAACCTTGTTGACCGTACGGCTATGCTTCTTGAGGTACGCAAGTCTTGCCCTTCCATATCACCATGGGTTGAATATTTATATGGGCAGCCCGCAAGATTGTATGTTGGGGATTACTACATCTTTTCTTCTGCGGGGGTACAACAGGGCGACCCATTGGGGCCATTATTATTTTCTCTAGTGCTCCACAAGCTTGTAAGAAAAATAAACGAGGAATGTACATTATCCTTACATGCTTGGTACCTTGACGATGGCACTATTATTGGTGACACGGCAGAAGTAGCGAAAGCTCTCACGATTGTTCAGACAGAAGGGCCAACTTTAGGGCATATTTTGAACATTAAGAAAACGGAAATTTTCTGGCCTTCTTGTGATGGACGAAAGTCAAGAGATAGGATGTTTCCTGCTGAAATTTCAAGACCAAAAAATGGTGTTAAATTATTGGGAGGAGCAGTCAGCTTGGATGATGGGTTTGTGAAGGGCCTTGCCATTAAGAGAGCAGAGAAAGCAGTTGAACTCATGCAGGTTTTATCAAAGCTACGTGATCCTCAGAGTGAATTATTACTTCTACGTGCATGCATGGGTATTTCCAAGTTGTTATTTGGACTTCGTATTTGCCAGCCAGAATACATTGTGGAGGCAGTAGACATTTTTGATGAAGGCCTTAGAGAGGTGGTTGAGGGCATAGTTGTTTGCGGGGGTCCTTTCTTTGGAGAGCTACAATGGAGGTTATCTACACTGCCAATTAGATACGGAGGGTTGGGCATATATACTGCTAGAGAGACTTCTCAATATGCCTTCCTAGCTTCACGTGTCCAAACTTGGGGATTGCAGGATCATATATTAAGAAGTGGGGGGGTAGAAGGTATGGATGACAATTTCAACAAGGCTCGATGACGTTACAGGCAACTCTCCCCGATTTTGACTTTAGCGCTTTACCGAAAGACACCGCCCCACTAAAACCCAAAGTAATTTGGCGTCTGCTCTTTTGGTAAAGTAGTTAAAGACATGGATAGAGTTTACGAGTTGTCGGGTAGACAAAGCGATTTTAGGTTGCACAAAGCAAGGCATGCTCGGGACTTCCTCCTCGCTATTCCAATTGAAGGCCTTGGACAGAAGATGTCACCTGTGGAGTACCGCACCATCCTTAAATACAAGGTTGATGATCCCATTATACCCATCGGACACACGTTGTCCCGTTTGTATCACTGGGTGTATAGACGCTTATGGGGAACATGCAGTTCATTGCAAGGTAGACCCTGGTTTTAAATATAGACATGATCATGTGAGGGACACTTTATATGATATACTGTGGAGAGCTGGTATTTCTGCGAAGAAAGAAGCGGCTGTCAATTTTTTGACTGATCCACTTGAGGGGAGATCGACGCTCAGGCCAGCGGATGTTTTAATTTTTGGGTGGGCTAATGGAAAACATGCATGTGTTGACCTTCTCAAGTTTCTCCGTTAGTAGGTATCGGGCATGGCACTTTCACAGTCGGGCAAGCGGCGTTAAGGGCTGCCTCAGGTAAGATAGCGAAACATGAGAAAGCGTGTCATGTCAATGGGCATGCCTTTATTCCTTTCGCTTTTGATACATTTGGTTTTTTTGGCTCCGGAGGCGGTTGGTCTCCTCAAAAGAGTCCAGAGAGTCATGCACGATAATGTCATGACTCCTGGCTCGAGAGAGTTTGTTTTTCATAGGTTAGGATTTGCAATTCAAAAAGGGCTTGCGGCGCAGCTTGTTGCGCGCTTGCCTGTTTCATCGATGTAAGTTATTATAATTGATTTATTTAATTTTATGTAGTAATTAATAAAGAGATCTAATACTTAATTTGTAAAGAACAAATATTTAGCTATGAGTATGCTTATGGTTGCGGAAAAAAAATTAAATGTTAATTGATTATGCTGTATATCTTGAAAATATAAATCATCTTTTTATTTTGATTAATTAATTGATCAATACTTAATTGATTATGGCAACAATGGGCGCATTGATGGTAGTTGCATATAATTATTTTTAGACATTTTTCTTAATGTTAAGAAAGATATTTATTATCGGCCGACCAAAGGGAGGCCTTCTATAGATCAAAAACATGGTGGATGTCAGACACAACAAATGTCCCAAACATTTAAAATTGAAATTTCAAATCTAACAATTTCACAAAATTAAGATTCATCTTGAGACAATCGAACAAATTGATTATAAATTTCAATCACAGATAATCAAACAAACAAATTATCAGTTTAAACTTCTTCAAAATTTCTACTAGATCGATCGGAATCTATCAATTTGTTCTTCAATTTTTTTCAAACTACAAAAAAAAAAAAGAATGAAAAAATATGTCAATTTTGTAAATTTGATCAAACTGAAACTTTTATACTTCAACCCATCGATTTGTAGCTTGAAACACGATCAAATTCAATCAATTGCAAAAGCAGGGAATGAAATTGCAGAGTTACATTAGCTGAGAATCTGGGAAGAAGATGATATTTTCAAATGAGGTCTGTATCCACATATTACATAATCAATTAATGTTAGAAAAAATGAAATTTAACTTGCAAAACACACAAACCCATAGCTTCAGCACTAATATACAACACCACCACCATTAAAATTTTACTAAAGAGAAAAAAAAAATGAATTCTTGTGGATGATATTCCTTTTCTTCTCTTTACTAAACAACTTATTTAGCTTCTTATCAAACAATTGAGACCAAACCCACTATATAGATCATACGCTCATCAAGTTGTGTCTGTGTTTGTTTTAACTTTTTAGACTGAACGACAAAGAGGGGAATGAAGAAGAAGGAGGCGGAAGACGAACTGAGGAAGTTAGAAAAATAAAAAAAAAGAAAGGGTTTTGTTGTATAGGATTTTGGTTAACAAGTATTATGACGAAATTTCCATTCATGAAAATGTTAACCACTTGTTAGCCATACTGCGTTTGCAAATTACTACACGTGGAAGGTTACCCATAAGATTTGTATCTTTCTCCGTTGCTCGGGACTGATTCCACAGTAAACGTAAAAAGAGCTTATTGATTGATACAGTATTGCGAGCATGACTGTTAATCTAGCTGTATACAAAATTTTATGTCTGCAATATAGAACGGGTAGGGTGCATTTCTGTCGGCCTCCACTGTTGTAGCGGTCATCTAGTTTTAGCTAGCTAATTGTAGCATGAATTTTAAACACATAAGAAATTGAAAATGGAAGATTTGATCTATTTTGGCAATTTAATGTTTGGTTGTTATTAAAAATATGTGTGTAATTTCTTACATTAATTAATAGGTAAGTAAAGAATATATATATTTTTGCATTTAAGTAATTTTAAAGATATATTAGGAAATTGATTAATTAGTGCTAATTGCATGCATATGATAATGCTAAATTAGAGTAATTTTTGTGTCTAATCAATGTTAGCAAAATTAAAGGAATTTTATTTAATAATATATAAATGTGAAATTATATTTAGATGTATGAAAGGTATATTTGGATAAAAATATAAACATCATTAATAACAACTTAAGGAAATTCTTTGTGTTAGAAATTAAAGAATTATTTTACTTATGTATACATATCAAACAAGATGTTTTATTCGAAATTATTATTTATCATGGGGATTTGGGCTTTGCACTTTTGAAATAATATACTTTGATGTTTTAATTATTATTTTACAATTACTCTAAATTTAAGTTTCAAAAAATAATATAGTACAAAGCTTTAAGCTGGTAACCGAGCAACAAGCTGAGCACCAACTCCTTTTTGATTAACATTAATATTATATTTCATTTTATAAATTTTATTTGAGTTGAGTTTTGTATTGTATGAAAAATCTTTTGAAACGGAAAATCTGGTCCTACACGAGTGGCGGTCCGGAAATTTGGACTTGCTAGCTGGATTGGACCCGACCCACAAGGTCGAATCCGTGTCCGCTGGAAGTCCGAAAATCCGGATCGTCACAGTTGGTATCAGAGCAAGGTTCTGATTTACTTGGACTGTGCTTATGGACTTACCAGTTTTTTTTAAATTTTATTTTACAAAAAAAAAAAGTATGATGATTTTATTTTATTTTGGGATTGGGATTGGGAAAAATTAAAAAAATATCTAACAAAGTATTAAAGTAAAAATTGCTTCCATATGTGGATTTTAAACTAAAATATTTAACAAGCTAAATTTTAAAAAATAAAATAATAATAATAATAGTTTTTGGTTTTGAATTTCGGGTCAAAATTCTTTTTAAGGTGTTAGTAGTGTAACACTTGGTATTTTTCTTGGTTTTTTAAGGAGCCGATAGTGTAACACCCTGTATTTTTGGTTTTGAATTTCGGGACGAAATTCTTTTTAAGGGGTTAATGGTGTAAAACCCCGTAATTTCTTAACATAATTTTCGTGTTTAAACTCCTATCCATATTACTTATTCAAATTTTAATCTAAAACTTAATTTGTAAAGAATAAATATTTAGCTATGAGTATGCTTATGGTTGCGGAAAAAAATTAAATAGTAAATGTTAATTGATTATGCTGTATATCTTGAATATATAAATCATCTTTTTATTTTGATTAATTAATTGATCAAGACTTAATTGATTATGGCAACAATGGGTGCATTGATTGGTAGTTGCATATAATTAATTTTAGACATTTTTCGTAATGTTAAGAAAGAGATTTATTATTTTAGCTAGCTAATTGTAGCATGAATTTAAAATACATAAGAAATTGAAAATGGAAGATTTGATCTATTTTGGCAATTTAATATTTGGTTGATCTCCGAAAATGGAAGTCCGAAAATCCGGGTCGTCACAGTTCCTACGTTGATCTCCTCCATACCATCCATAGTGTGGTCTTCAGGTGTCCGTTCTTCTGTAGTTCTGGGGGTCGCGTCTATGAGCTGATCCCGTAGGTCCTCGTCATCGATCGTGTTGTAGGGCAGCTCGGCTAAGCTATGCATCGGGTCTTCAGGGGGGATCTCCGCTCCATTCACTGGATCATTGGTAGAGTTTTGTACCTCCGCGAGTACCCCCTCAGCTAATTGCTATAAGCGATACACATGCCCTCCGTCTGGCTTAGAGAAAAGATGAAACCTGGTCTGCTCTTCTTGCTTCCTTTTCCTCTCGATGGTGAACGTCATCCTGGACGGGCTAAATACGGACTTGGTTGGCTATGCCTTTCCTTCCTCTTCCAATTTAGGAAGCGGGTTAAGGTGCGCTTCAGGTATTTCCTTCGTCTCCGCGAGTTCCTCATAGAAGATTGCGTCCGCCATGTATGCTTCCTCCGGTTCAAAAGGGTTGCGCGTGGCAGGGATCCGATATTGCTTGCCTCCCGTGTTGGTCTTGACACACTGGTGATATGTCGACGCCACCACCTTATGGTTAAGCAGCCATCCTCTTCCTAACAGTACGTGGAACGTGGTGTCATCTTCCAATACATAAAATAGTGTAAGTGCTCGGATGAGACCGACTCTCATGACAAGGTTGACAATCCCGATGGTTGTTTGGGTGTGACCCCCAAACCCCTTCACCGTTGTGCTCCGCATCCTGGATGTCTAGCGTGTGCATGGGAATTAAATTCATGAGGTGCTCCCCTGGATAACATATGTCCTCGTCTGTAAACACGATCACCTCTTTGGGGAGGGGATCATATGGTTTCCATGCCACGATAGCTGTTATAGCTTTGGACGCTTCTTTGATCTGATTTTTGCTGAAGCCGAGGGAATCAAATAATTGTTGGGCTAACACCGTCTGGGCGAACTTACTAGCCACGCCGTATGTATTTGTGAATGCAAGGTTCTCCATCTCGACTTCACACGCCTCCTCCTCATTGTCATCCCAAGGCCTCCAGACATCTCCGCTTGGGTCGTGGGAGAGCATCATAACGTTATGGTGGATCGCCTTGCCATCCCCAGGTTTGTACATTTCAATCTCTTATATCTCCATCTTCTTCCGGAACATTCTCCAGAGATTGTAACAGTCAACCGTGGGATGTTGTATCCTTCGGTGTAATTGGCAGTACCTGGCGTCATTTTGGTCAATGACGCTATGGTCCATCTTTGTTGGAGGCAGTTGGATTTCTTTGTTTGCTATCCATTGTTCAAATAGACCCACAATTTGTTCCTTGCTGCAGGGTAAGGGTGGAGGGAGCGCCTGTGTGCTCCAGCCTTCTCGGCTATTGTCAGCGCGGATATTTATAGGTACGGTTGATACAGTGTTGACTTTATTGCGCCAGGCGTAGTCCGAGTTGTGCTCTTCGACGTAATCGGTGATCCTTGCCGTCGCTTCTTCTAGCTCGACGAAGGTCGAGAGCGGAAGTTAACCAGACTTTTCTTGAATACCAAAGTCATTCCACGTACGCAGATTTCCACTAGCGCCTGTTCCTTGACTTCCTCGTGACAATCCAAAGTGAGAAGACGGAACCTGGCGATGTATTTTCCTATCTCCCCACCTAAACGCTGGTTGCATTTGCTCAAGTCTATGGTTGTAACCTTTCTTTTTGCCGAATAGAATTTCCTAAGAAAGAGGGTGGACATGGTTGACCACGAGCTAATGCTTCCTGACTTTAGATTGTCATACCAGGTAAACGTTGTATCAGTCAGCGACTTTGGGAATTCCCTCATGCATAACTTTCCGTTAGTGGCGTGATCATTCATGGTAGATAGAAATCGACTAAGATGTTCTCGCACGTTTCCTTGACCATTGTAGGTTTTGAATTTTTGCGAGGTATAATCCTCAGGGTACTGGTATTCCGTGACTTCGAAGGAGTATGGGCTAGCCATGAAGTCATAGTTGTCTTGCTTTATAACTCTGTAATTCATCTCCAAGTACTTGGCCATCGCCTCTTGTGTCATAGCTATGGGTTCCTCTTCTTTGTCCTCTGTATCTTCCGTTGTTCCTTTGGTGTTTTGTTCGGTATTGACGATTTTCAGAAGTTTCCTTAATTCTTGTTCTCTGCGGACATGCTCCTCTAGCTCCTTCCGCATCTCTCTCAGAGAAGGTTGTATGGCTGGCGAGTTCTCGACTCCTTGTTGATTGCTCTTCTCGTGTGGAGTTTCTGGTTTTCTTACTTGCGTGATCGAGTTTGACACTATTCCTACCCTCTCGCCTTCTGCGTTAAGTGGCGGGATGTTTGGTTGGTTCTCTATCGCGCTAGAACCAGCGCCTCCTAGGTATGTCATGGCTAGCTAGGCACGAGCCTCCGGGGTGTGGTCGCCAAATATTAAGGGGTGAATTTACTTCTGGTCCTACCCGTCCTAGCTACACCAAATGACCTCACTTTTCCAGGAATAGTAAGAGAGAGTTGCCTTTCCATTGTACCCTGTCCTTTTTTATATAGCCTTTCCATTGTACCCTGCCCCTCTTTTTATGACATCATGACACATGTCATAACCTTCCTTAATTACTCCTAATGCCATTCCTTAATATGACCTCCTCCTTATTTGTTAATTCTTTCCTTATCCTTCCCCCAATGGGTATTTTCTCAAGTCCCCATGTATTATGTTAGGCTACCTCCATTCTTAGGGGGACCCCGGGGCCGTTAAGGGCATTATTTTTCATGTATCAACCCCTATCATTTTGTTTTTTCTAAAATAAAATAAAAAATTGACATGGTATTATTCATTTTCGTGACAACTATAATCGAATATTTTGTAAGGTTCTCGCTAATCATTATTGTAGAGATACTACTTCCATACCGACCGCAAGGAATCAACATGATAATCCATGCCGATTGATACTTTAGGTATAAAAAAACCTGGCGAGATTGGGGTATACTTAAACTAATTGGGGTATACCAATTTTAAAGGGACACTTTTTGTGGGTTTTAGGGGGAGTCCTAATGGGTAAGTTACAAAACTACCCTTACCCATTAATAATCTTAATTACCCTAAATCAGTTTTTATTCTCTTCATTTCATCTTCTTCTTCTTCTTCTTCTTCTTCTTCTTCTTCATCTTCCATCAACCAAAGCCATATAAAAATCTTCAACTTTGATTTTCCAAAATATTGTTGACTCTACCAAATAAAAGAAGACTATAAATGATGTTTAAACTCAAACCCATCATTGTGTTGTGTGATTTGATTGTTATATTAGGTTAGAAATCGAAAATTATGATTTCGTGTTTTTGGTCTGCAAGGTCGTAACATGCATATCTTGCCGACTTTTCATAACAACCATGGCGGCGATCAGAATTTTTTCAAATGCCTAGTGGTATTTTAATACCTTGCCGGCCAAATACAACCTAAGGGTATTTTTTGAATACCTTGCCGGCCAATAAATATTTTATGTCATCTCCTGTATGTCAAAAAACAAAAGTCAGCAAGGTCGACGATGAAGATCATGCCGGCCACTTTTGGCCGGCATGATCTTCATTAGTCGACCTTGCCGACTTTTCATTCTCTATATAAAAATAGAATTTTTTCGAACGTTGTGGTTAATCGGAGCTTCCTCTCGTTGATTCT
>JAJJWW010014543.1:0-31735 GCA_023531295.1 Papaver armeniacum | reverse complement strand
TTTCGTATGTTTCATACATTTTGGGTTTTGAAACGACCTACTTATGTTAATTTGCTATGTGATAATTAAATACCTTCTCGTGGAGTCCCAACAGTTATAAATTTTAGATTTAGAAGGAAAATTAGATAACAAGAACTGTAAATAGCCGATAAGATGTTGGAGAAAACTGAGAAGGTGTTTGTAAAACAGAGGTATATTTATCCCTGCTATGGACAGAATTTCTTAGTGTTTCTCAGAAGCCAAAATCAGTGAGAATATGTATGTGGAATTAAAATAGGTTTTTACCATTTATTATTGTTTTAAACATACAACAATGCATAATAGTACTAAACAATCTTCCATGAAACACATTGATCAATAATTACTAGTAGCTTGTGTTTGCAGTTGGCTTGTGTTTGCAGTTGGCTTATCAATGGAACTCTTTACACTGTGATGATTTAGATGAGTTGTTAAACCGAAACCGTGTATAGTTTATATATTATGTAATAAATTTTTGGGTAATTACTTACACTTTTATTTGCCAGGAACAGCGCACATTTGATCAAAATTACTTAAAAACTTCACCGAAACTATCACATTTGACAAGGATTTTATTTAAGAATACACAAAATTACAGCAATCAAAAATTCATAATTGAACTTCCACGCTTGAAATTGTAAGTCGCTTACAATGGGTATATGGTAATATTTAGCAACTCAAATGCAAACCACGATCAATAAAAAATAAAAGAATGTCGTTAATAATTGTACATCATCAAACCATTGCTGCAGGCTCTAATTGAACCTCTTTCTCCCTATTTATATGAGCATAGGGACCTTCAAGGTGTTGAGCAGCACTCACTACGTCTTCGTTATGGTAAGATTTGCAGACGAAGTAGATGACCGTCTGGATGACAAGACTAAAATGAACGACAACAATCATCAACAAGTAACAAGCGATTCCTAGAAATACTTTTCCTGTTAGCGACGATATCTTCCCAAGAACCACGAACACAATGAAAGGGTAACCTATACCGGCAACAACAATTGCAAGCATCAAAAGAATGGCACAAGAAACCAATGTCTTACCCCAAATCAATTTTATACTCTTTATCATGGCCTTTCTACCATAATCTTTCTCCAACACTGATAATACTGTTGCGGTGCTCCAAACAAGGGTCATGTAAAGTAATCCGACACCGTAAGGTATTGATATACTACTAATAACTATCGCATTTTTTGTCCTTGGAATGGTGTGTTCAAATCCGTCCTGGCTTGCGAAAAACCATCCATACAATAAAAATGCCACAGTGGACCATACAAGCGCCACCACGAACCACCACAAAAATGTGACCACAAGTCTACCCCAGACCTTAGGGAACACACTAATGGCTTTCTTGAAGGTGACATCTTTAGAAGTATAAAAACAAGCGACAACGCATGACATAGTAGCACTAGCGAAGAGATATAAACCGAGAATGAGGATGAGATAAAGGAAATTGGTTACCCAAAAAAGTATCCATCTGGATGTTTCACCATCGTTTGTCTGGTAAGTCTTGGTTCGGATGTAGTGGGAAATTTGGTATTGAGACAACAAGAGGATGGTTAAAGGGAGAAGTATAGCTAGAGTGATTTGTGAAAATATTTTCTTCCTTGAAGTTGTAAGCTTGTAAGCTTCTTTGAAGATACCAAAGAATCCCATGGATTTATCTACTCGTTCCATGTTCATGAAGTCGTTGCTAACTAGCTAGAGATGGAGAAGCAGAGATATTTAGATAGAGATGAATAAGGATGACAAAAACGGAAGAATCAGATACTAGAATTGCAAATCTCAAAGAGATGACTAGAATTTGAAATCTCAAAGAGATGAATCTTGTTAATATAGAATGATTTAAAGTGGATCCTTATATGCATACAGGAAGAAGATGAGGATAGGATTTGGGTAGGATGGTCAACATATACGGCTCAACACGTTGGGATTGAATACTACTAGTTAACTTCGACTTTGAATAGTCAAATGAGCTATCCAATATTTTGATCTATTGATGTTGCAAGGAAACTGCCAAATGTACGAAACGTCTACTGGGCATAAACGCGCAGCTGCAACTTGTCATTTAAGTGGAGGAATTTGTACTTATTCCATTCTTGTACTTGTTTCTTATGACTTACTCCGTCCATACTTATTATATATGCGAAATTGTCATTTTTCTTGTCTACATATAGGGGAGGTAAATTTAAAGCGATTTTTTATTTTATATTACAACTTATTTATTTTCTTGGGAAATATCACAATTAAGTATGTGTCTTTAACATTGGGAATATAATTAAGGGTAAAACAGGAAAAAATATATAAATTTATAAAATCAAAAAAGTTTTTTTAATCTAAGAGAATTGGTCTCTCCGCCTATATATATGTTGTACGGAGGGAGTACAACTTTGACAAGAAAAAATTTGATTCTGCTCAAATATAAAAACATCTCCAATATCTACTCAATCTCAAAATTAACACAATGTAACCTCAAATTTACTCGGCAATCAAAATCTCTGGTCCAAAATGTGCCCTTTGACTCTCACTGAGCACAGTAATCTAAAACTTACCTCATGACCTAAATTTCTGCACCACAACTTAAAATCTGCAACTATAAGCTAAGCTTTATTCCAAGTTAGTTTTCATTAGGATGCCGTGGCCCGTGGTTGAATTACTTCTCCATAGATTCCAAGGGTGAATAAATTCTTACAAAGTTAGTTCAAAATCTTTATCCACGCTAATTTCATTAGTGATTTACATCGTCATTCACTAAAAAACATGTATGCCTGCTATTGTCATTTATTTCCTATGCTTCTTTGATTTTGAACCGACCTTATATATGTTATTGCATACTATCATACATACGTTGCTATAAATTAATTATTAAATCTTTTCAAGGAACCTCAAAACTGATGAATTTCATGGGGAGAAATAAAAAAGGGTCGGAAAGTAGGGGCTAAGATGTTGGAGGAAACTAAGAGGAAGATTTACGAAAATTGTCTTTGGTGTTTATGCTAAAAGTGTTCTTTAGGAGATAACTTGTATGGGAATAATCATAATTCAAGTTGAATGCTGAATATAGTTTTTTCATGACAATTTACGGGGCATTAAGAACATTTACCATGTAAGAAACTGTTTGTTCAGTTAGTTATATCTTTTTTATGTTGCCGTGAATATTTATGGCGGTAGTTTGGTAAAGAATTTATTATTTACGGATCAACTCAGATGTTGAATTCATGGCATAAATGCTAAGATTTTTATTGAATGAATTTGCACGATGAGGAACTTTTAATTAGAGGTGTAAATTGGGTTGTGCCCGGCACGAGCACATCCTGAAGCCTGATATGTTAAAATTTGAGGCTGACCCGGCCACGTGATTTAGACCGACGCCCAGCTACGGGACGTTAATTTCATGGGGCTGTCTTGGGTTAATGTCCGGCCACGGTGCCCACGGCCACGACACGCGGCACCCGGATAAACACGTGGCCCATCCCGGCCACCGACACGTCAAGAAAGCACGTCATAACATGCACAAATATACCATATAACAAGGCACGATACATCACATTTGTGTATATTTCTACAAAAAAGTCTTTGTTCTAGAACGTTTTTGACATTTTATCGTTATTCTATTTGGCTTATTTTTATAACAACACATATAATACATATGTATTTGGAAAATATATTTTGATAAGTTTGTTATAATGTCGTTACTTATATTTGACTAGAACATTTACTTTACATGACAATGATCGATTTTATATTTGATGGGCTATATCTTTTATTGAATAAACTTGATAGTTTTTACTTGAAATAATTTTAAATGGTATGTTTGTCTACTATTTAGATTTTAGTGATAATGTCAGGTTATTAATATGCTATTAAATGATTTCAAATTGTTTATAACATGTGTGCTAGTACGGCACTGATCTGAGCTAACACCTTTATTCGTTTGTTGTCTTGAGTGGGTTGTGCTTTTGCCTAGCTTTTGACTAGTAAAGAACGTACGACACAGCACGTTTGGCGCAACACGACACGACACATGGTATGAAGCCGCGACTTCGTATGCCGAACCGGCACATTTTACACCTCTACTTTTAATTATGTAAATGAAAATATGGCTTTTGAAATTAGTGGATTCATTATGTATCAAAGATCTTTTTTCCTTTTTTCAGTCATCATATCGTTAGTTTCTGTTTAAGATTCTAATGATACATTCTTGTGATTCATGTTCTGCTTTCATTGAGTTTTTAACCATTATAATCCCTTTTAGGAAAATTAATCATAAAAAAAAAACCGGTTAGTCTCGTGGATGATCATTAAAGCGAAGAAGCCGAAACCAGGCGGAGGTGTAAAAATTTTGAACAAGCCAGATATGGGGTGCAAAATGGGCTTGGGTTCTATGACCAAAAAAATATCAAAAAAATAACAATTGGGCTTGGAAGCCATTTTAGATACCATGACATCAATTATTTAGTGTGGCTTGTAGTAATTATATGAAATTATTAAAAATGTCGCATGAGATTATGCATCGTCAGCGTGACGGGTTATCATCGAGGGTATAATTATAACCGCGTCTTGGATAAAACATATTTAAAAATCAGTGCCTTGGAATTTTACAAATTTTATATGGGTTGGAAATCTTTTTAAGAAAATTCTGTAGTACAAACAACAATATCAAATTTTGTTTTCACGAAAAAAATCGGAGGTGATCATCATTTTAGGAAAAATTTCCTAAAACTAACTACATAACCATTATGCGACCACCAAAAGATGCATAACACGTTACGCGGACGCATAGCAGATTATCTGATCAGTTTTTCTTGCATAACAAATTGTATCTATAACAAAGTTATGTAACCATTGTTTTGGTTGATTTTAGTGCGTACATAAAAAATTGATGCATAATGCATTATGCCTCCATATTCTGGATGCATATCGGGTTATGCATCATTTTCTCGATGCATAATGCATTATGCGGTCATATTTTAGGATGCATAACGGGTTATGCATCCATTTCCTGAAACGCATAACATGTTATGTAGATATTATTGTAGTGCATGACAAGTTATGCAACATTTTTTATTTGCTTTTAATACTAACAAAAATTTAGGTATAACGTGTTATGCAACTATTCTGACGCATAACAAGTTATCTGACTATTATGTAGATGCATGAGTTATGCGACCTTTTTTTTGTTGGTTTCAATACGAACAAAAATGTTCTTTATAACGTGTTATGCAACCATTTAGACGGCATAACAAGTTATGCAACAAAGTTTGTAGATTCATAACAAATTATGCAACCGTTTTCATAGCTGCATAACAGATTATTCAACCATTATGACCAAACACCAACACCAACATGGCCAATAAATCCGTAGCTTCCCAACCAACAACACCAATTCCTCAAACTCAGTCGATTCTCTTTCTCATGCAAATGTTCACGAGCTCTTGCAATACAAGATTTCAAATGTTGCCTTTCAGAAGATTCGGTAACAAGACGCTTGGCTTGTTCAAAAAGTTCTTTACCAGCAAACCAGAACCTAAGTGATGTATATATAGTATGTAAAAGTGTAGCAACACGACAAACCACATTATATATCTGCAACTGCAAGTAATGGAACATCAATTTACTTTTCAAATCAAAATTCCAACTCAGGTTTACGCCGAAATCACTGCAGTTCCTATTACAGCTTACAATTTTCACAATTCTCATAGAGTTTCATAAAAAATATCTTACTATTAAATCCCACTGCTACCTATATCTAACCCCACTGTTACTTCAGCCCCTCTATGTAACCACCATTCTCATAACCACTATCACCTCTATCTAATAAATGTTCTGCACCATTGCAACATCATCTCCCATCTAACTAGTATTTCCACCAGCACCACCATCACCACAGGATAAACTCAATCTAACTACTTTTACCATCACCAATTTCCTAACTATAAAATTTCATCCCTAATCCCTCAAATTCTCAAATTCCTAAAATTCCACAAAATTGTATTTAAATATAACAAACTACAGCTCAATTATAAAACTGCGCACAATTTGTCCCTAATATCATCACATTTACATACCGTTTTTCGAAAACCAAAATAAAGTTCAATAACCAAAAAGAAAACACCAATTTACATACCGTTTTTCGAAGAGATGGATTTAGCAGAGCCGCACAATTTCAAAAAAAATATGGGTTTGGGACTAATTTTTTCCCAAAATTGGGTGCGTGCCTGTACTTTTGTGACGGTGGGTTTCTCAGTGGAAAAAAATTGAAAATTGGGTCTCGTAGTAGTTTACAGTTGCCACAGCAATGCTCTAATTTGGCTCCATCCCTAACTCTCCCAAGCCTATTTTTAGGATTTGATTGCTGAGAGACTATCGACATTTTGAATTACTTCTACAATGATTAAGTGTGATAAAATGCATACAAGTTCAGTTTGAAGAGTTTATTCACAAATTTTACTAATGATATACATTGTGTATGAAGTATGAGCCATTCACCAAAAGCCAATACTACATGCTATTTGAATGGATGGTTCATCTCTGTTTGAATCTCATTCCTTTCCCTGTTACATACCTTCTTTTATTTTTTGGTTTCCTAACGATTTATGTATTATGTTACATACTACATATGTTTAATATATGCACCCTTTTCGTCTCAAAAAAAGTGGTCCTTTCACTTCCTTTTCGGAACGAAGACAGTATATATTAATTGGATCCTTCCAGCGAATCTCCGCAATTACTGAACTTTAGGGAGAAAATAAAGAAAAAAGGACTGAAATATACGACAAGATGTTTGAGGAAACTAAAAGGGTGTTTGACGGGCAGGAGCTTGGTTATTTCTGGCACAAGTACAAGTGTTTTTGAAATCAGTAAGAACTGACAGAGTAGTAGAACCGCTGACCATGTAAGGAACAGTATAATCATTTTTTTTTTTTTTAAGCAGGCCTCTAACAAAGGCTAGTTAGAACTGCAGTTAACAAGTCTTGGAGTAGTAACTCTCATTACATCATTTTGAAATAAATGAACAATATAACTAGGTAAATTTCTATCCAAATGCCTTTATTTAGTTCCATCTTTAGCAAGCCTGACAACAACATTATTTGCTTCTCTATATTTGTAAATGAAATTTAGTTGATTGATAGCCTTTCATATTGTTGATTTCCGTGATGAGCCTTATAGTCTCCCACTGAGGTTTGGAAATCCCTTTGCAAAGTTGGATTGCAAACTCTGAGTCGCTCTCCACCTCCAAATCATCGATTCTCAACTCCATAGCCACACGAATCCCATCTCTAATGGCCCAAACTTTTGCAACATTGTTTGTGTTCTTGAAAATATGTTTATTGTAACAAGCAACAAAACCTCCCCCTCATTCCTAATGATGCCTCCAATACCTACAAAACCATTTTCATTAGTAGATCCATCAGTATTAAGTTTATGAAAACCAACACCAGGGGCCTTCCAGGCAATGAGAATCTACTGCTTGTTATTAGTTTGTTGTTTCGTTCCCTTATTGGAATAATGAAACTCTCTAGCACTTTGCAGTGCTTTAGCAAGGACTAATGAAATTTCACATTTTCAAATACATATTTGTTCCTGTGTATCCATATACTCCAAAGGATAAAGGGACAGACATCATTCCATTCCATGCCACCTAATTTAACATCAATAGAGCAAATTTTTCTGAAGAAAGTTGGAGAGATAAGTTCAAGATCAAACTGCAATCCAAATCTATCCCTTAGTTTTCTCCAAATCGACCAAATGCAATGGCATCCAAAAAACAAATGGACGCAGGTTTCAATCTCCCAATTACACAAAGTGCAACCTGGATGATTACCAACACCTTTACTATACAGAGATTCATTCACTTTTAGTTTGTTGTGGCATAACTGCCAGAGGAAGAATTTATATTTAAACGGGCATTTCAAAACCCATAGGAATCTCCAATCTGTATTAAAAGACTAAGGGTCAGTATTACTTACCTGAAGGTGCTTATAAGCATCTTTTATAGTAACACCCCCTGTATTGCTTCCTGGCCAAATAAGAAAATCCTGAGTTTCAGCATCAGTACTAACAGGAATATCCTAACCAATTCCACTATGTTTCCAGGAATTCTGTTAGCAAGTTTTCCAATATCCCAGTCATGCCTCGCAGAATCAAAAAACTCACTAACATTTTCCTTAGGAACAGTATTTGCCTCGCAGTATTTGCATCAATATGAGTTAAATCAACAATCGAAGTTCTAGAGACCCAAGGATCTCTCGAGAAGTCTACAGTAGACCCATTTCCTATACTCCACTGCACACTATTCTTAATGGCTTCTTTTCCTTTGACGATACTTCTCCACCAAACAGAAGATCTATAGTTTGCATCAGCATCCCAGAAATTCTGATTTTAAAATACTTAACTTCTGACAATTTAGTCATAGTGCTGCTAGGACTCAAATGAATTTTCAAGCCATTTTGGCGAGGAAAGCTAAGTTACTTAACTCTAGGTTTTTAATATTGATTCCTCCAAGATCCCTATCCTTACAACCAGCCAACCAACTAATGTTGTGCATACCCCTTTTATCTTTGTCACCTCCCCAAAGAAAATTCCTTCTAAATTTATCAATTTTACCAATCATGCCTTTATGGAGCTTAACAACCGACATAACATGATAAGTCACTAGGTCAATAGTAGAAGAAATTTTAGTGAATCTACCTGCAAGGTTTAGGTTTTTTGACTTCCATCCCTACATCTTATTTCCTACTTTTTCAAGAATATAACTAAAGGTTTTTTCACTAATTCTACCCTACTGTAAAGGAATACCAAGGTACTTACCTGGATTAGTAGCAACTTGCACCATTAGAGCATTGGCCATACCCCTAGTGAAGCTCCTTCCCAAGTTGGATGAAGTCAGCAAAGTAGACTTACCATCATTGATTTTCTGCCCAGTCCACGCACAAAACTTGTCTAACAACAGTCTAAGATTCACTGCATTTTTGTAACTAGCCTTCAAAAAAATGATACTATCATCAGCAAATAAAGAATGAGTGATTTGGGGGGACCCTGGCAGCAGCAAAGCCAGAAAGAGTTTTATCAAACAGTATAATCAGTTACATGTACCATAATCATGTTATCATGGAGATTTATTGTTAGAGTTTCCCAAGGCGTTGAGATTAAATGAGTTGCTCAATGGAAGGCATAATATTAATTGGTATGTTGATGAATGAATTGTAACAAAGAAAACATTTGATCACAAATGATTATAAACTATTAAGAACTTTTGCAAGCAGAAAATGTTGGATATTTTCAATAACATAGAAAACAAAGCATTTTTGTTTTTGGTTTGCCACTATCACCGGGAGGCGTCGGTGCCGAATAGATGCAATGGATTTTTGTTGGAGATGAAAAGGCATCTCCAAAAGTGTGATGGTCACAAAAGACACATTCATTCATAAGGCCACTATTGATGTCTTTTGGTAGTGAAGAGGCATCTCAAATAAGCACGAGTTCTATAAGTAGTGATGATTTGTTTTCATTCATACAATGAAAAACATAAAAGACTTTCTGTTTTCTCTCTTTTAAGCATCATCAGAATCCTATTCTTGTGTGTTCTTGGTTGGGTCAAGGGGTACAAACCTTGAATCCAATTACGTTGTTATAGGGCTTCATTGTATCTCGACGACAATATTTCGCATACTTTGTAATCGCCAATTGATATTGGGAGGGTATAAATAATTGTCTAAAAGAATCTTAATCGAGCCTTGAAGCCGGAAGTACAACATTTCTCTTATTGTTTCATCCTCTGTTTTTACCCAAATTTTCCAACAGTTTTAGACAATTATCTTCTAACAACGGAGGGTGAAACATAAATCACGACATCGGTGGGAGAGAGTTTATATCATAATTTAGGGTTTTATTTTCTCTAGAAAGTTCCGGGAGAGAAAATACCGCAGAAATGGAGAAAGGAAAGATTGGATATTTGTTTTCTGCCGAGAAAGGAATTTGAATCATATAGTATGAATGAGTGGAATATCATATAAATTCTGACGGTAAAGAAAAAGTTGGGCTTTTATGTACAGTCAGGGACACTGATTGGGTAATTGCCTTCAAATCTGATACTATCTATCAGTATTGGTGATGATGATATTTGGTTGACAAGGGAGGAGATAGATCATACTATCCCGAGTATTGGTGACTCAAGTCAAGAGTTTGAATACAATGGAAAAGATGTTTATGTTAATTACGGTTTCATGAAAGATCAAGTGGTTGAGCATGTATGAAAACCAAGATTGTGAAGAGTCACAATTTATCAGTGGAACCAGCAATGTTAACCATTTGTTTGGAATTCCGGGAGATGTGTCTTTCCATTGAAAGACTAATGGTCTTGGTGCAAGGTGGAAAAGTCGCAAGGAAGTTTTGTCAAAACGTCCTAATCAACAGTCGGAAGAATTTAATTTTGAAATTCAAATACTAACCCATGTTCGTTGGAAAACATGATACACCATGACCGTTCAAAAGTTTGGTTCAAACTTGAATTTTGTAGGCACCCATTGAGAAAAAGGTTACGGCAACCTGGTGTGAAGAGATACCGGTCTCTAATATCCAGTAACTACAGAAGTTGAAGAAACAAAAGTGGAGCGAAATTAATTTCTCTACTAAATTTGGTTTCAACATCTTGGGAAAATTGTTGTGATCAACGATAGTAAAACCAAATAAATGAAAGTGTATCTCTAGCCTGTTTCATTGGGTTCAGGGTTTATTAATTCAAGTTTGGATTGTGCAGACTTGGGATATATCCTCTCGGATATGTAAGTATGGTTTTATAGTAGGTCGGACAGTCGGTAGACTCGGTACATAACATACTAAAATGTCAAGTACTGCTGTTTAAAAAAAAAAAAAAAAAGAATTATAGGTTCCAAAATTTGGAAATTGGCATGTCTTAAATGACATCGAAAAGGAAAATGGAATACCTGTGAATATGTAACATATTGGAAGATTGGGCGCGCGACCAAATATCCAACGATGAGGTGTTACGATATTACCGATGCATAAATAATGAACATTTGCATTACATAATGTAAAATGTTAAATAGACATTGTCTATTTTTTGGGTATAAATTTGTAGAAGATTTGACATGAGTAGAGGAGTTACTCATCGTAATAATGTGCTTGTTGAAATAGCAAGTAAGTTGCCTACAAATTTTCTATGCCTCTAGTGTATGCAAGTTTATAATGACTTCTTGTGAATTAACCGTAAATGTTAATTAGGATCACTAGAGAAGTTACAATCATTTTGTAAAATCAAATAGGAACATTTTTAATAATGTTTTCAGAATTGATTGCATGAGTAGATGCAATTAATGAGGATGAATGGCTTAGAACCTAACTTGTAGAGATCCCATTTTTGGAAGAAGCCATCTCAAGCGGTCTTGTTTAATTGTGAATCATGCTATGATCTATAACGTCTCTAACAAAGACTTATAATGAAAGGTCAAGACATACAAGTCTTGTACATTGAACGGTAAGTCAATTACTAAGAAAGGAGTAATTGCAGTTAGCCATTGAAACGGAGAAAAACTTGGCAGACATGTTTATGGAAAGTCTCCCAAAGGAAATGTTTTTCAATGAAGTATACAGAAATGGGACTAAGGTCTGTGAAGGAAGGTTGATCGCCCATAGCAGAAACCCAACCTATGTTTTGAAAAGGATAAACAATGTTCAATGTGGTACCAACAAGCTATGGATGTGATTATGGTGCACTAGGTAAAAACTTCTCATTTCGTTTAGTGCGGGGATTACGCAAGAAAAAGGGATGGACGAAAATCCTTAATAAGTCTAACTTTTATGACAAGGTGTCTCGCGAAACACCTTCGAGACTTACCTATATGAGTATGGAAATCAGGTAGTTTCCTAAGAGAATAAGACCGTTCTCTAAAGAAGACTCATGAATCCGAGGATATAGCACATGGCCATTAACGTGATGAGCTACGAGAACACACAATCTACGAAATCGGTATGTGTGGAGATTAGGTTTTATCACATGAGGTACTTGGTTCAAGACTAGATTCACCACTGAACCTCGATAAGGCTTTGAATTTCTTGCACTAAGTGAAGGTTCAAATCCAAAAGATACCTATCATTTATGTATTGTTTTCAACGATGATGCTTATTTCCCAACTTTGCTTGAACTACGTTGGCTTGATCCCACTCGGAGTACGTGGCGAGTCATTTGAGTGATGCGGCCACTCGGTTTTGTAAGTTTCACTTTATTTTCTATTTTGGTTTTTGAAAATAGGGGAGATTGTTGGATATTTTCAATAACATAGAAAACAAAAAACGTTTTTGTTTTTGGTTTGCCACTATCACGGGAGCGTGTCTGTGCGAATAGATGCAATGGATTTTTGTTGGAGATGAAAAGGCATCTCCAAAGGGTGTG
The DNA here is from genome assembly GCA_023531295.1 of Papaver armeniacum. Lineage (NCBI taxonomy): Eukaryota > Viridiplantae > Streptophyta > Magnoliopsida > Ranunculales > Papaveraceae > Papaver > Papaver armeniacum. Next base: position 19,299 of record JAJJWW010014543.1, on the reverse strand, counting down.
ATGGTTCACAAAGACACATCCATTCCCATAATGCACTATTGATGTCTTTTGGTAGTGAAGAGGCATCTCCAATAGGCATGAGTTCCCTATAAGTAGTGATGATTTGTTTTCATTCATACAATGAAAAACATAAAAGACTTTCTGTTTTCTCTCTTCTAAGCATCATCAGAATCCTATTCTTGTGTGTTCTTGGTTGGGTCAAGGGGTACAAACCTTGAATCCAATTACGTTGTTATAGGGCTTTATTGTATCCACGGCGGCAATATTTAGCATACACATTGTAATCGCCAATTGATATTGGGAGGGTAGAAATAATTGTCTAAAAGAATCTTAATCGAGCCTTGAAGCCGGAAGTACAACATTTCTCTTATTGTTTCATCCTCTCTTTTAGCCCTAACTTTCCAACAGAAAACCCCCAACATATGTTTATCATTCCCCAAAAGAAAATCATTCGCAAGGGGGCAGATATAAAATAACAAAAATGATGGAAAATAAATCACTTGTGGTTACCTAATGTGATCTGAATCGTTTTTTTTATCTGGTGATCTTGCATTAAAAAAAGTTGGGAACACTGTCTTTATCACGAATCTTAAAATAACGTTTTTGATTAGTCAACATTAATGGCCCATTTTGCTACTAGCAGCTAAGCACTAATACTTAGGCGGCCTGTCGAGTGATCCACCGATAGCGTCTGCCGAAAATTTTAAAATATAGTATACAATTACATGTTTGAGTGTCGGGCCACTATGGATCACGATGTGGCGCTTACTTGACTTGTGAGCCATGTTATGACAAGCGCGCTAGGTGGGGATTATAACTGCTTCTCGACTGGAACGCAGTTCAAATCAGTGCACTCCAAGCGAAATTATATTATCCACCTGTTATATTCGGCGAAAGCTTGGTCGCTGGATTTAACTTTTTAGCTTATATATAGCGTTTTTAGTTACCCATGTAGATGCGAGAAAATCCTACTTCTACATCCGAAGGTAATTAAACATGCACGCAAAGAACAAAGCAAACAAGGGAAGTAGAAGAACACATGATGTGCGTGGTTCGGCATGATTACCTACGTCCACGGGGTGAAAGTATGATCTTATTATTTGATTCACAACTACAAGATTATGTTTCTCTCCAATATTCTAGGTGTACTCTCTCCTCTTCCTACTTGCTTGACCATGGCCTCTCTACATGGTCTCTATTTATAATTACAGGTGACGATACAACCAAAGTGTTATAATGTTGGGCACAGTGTAGCTTCCTTGATGTCCTTCTCGGGTGGTCAATTGATGCTTCAGGTGATGCTTCGCTTGTTTAGGTCGGGATACCTAGCCGGGAGTGAGACTTCCCTTCTACCATCTCGTAAACTTGATATCGCTTGCTTGGTATGGCCGATCGATGTCGCCCTTTGGAACCTCGACCGAGCTCTTCTTATCTCTTCACCCACCCTGTCAGAGCATTTATTGTCCTCGTGTCCGATGACCATCACATCATAACTTTCTCCCTTTCGCGTCGACATCTCGAGTTGCCTCCGCTTCTCTTTCCTTGTGCCTAAGTGAAGTGATTCGGTACTTCTAGCGCATGCTTCCACTGGTATGTCGTGGCCTAGGATTGTTCTACCCGCCCTTGTGGATTATCTTCTCCTACATTTATGCCCCTTCTTCCTCCCAGTGTGATCAACACGTGGGGGAAGAAACCGCCTCGTCTTCCCACGTCCTCGGGCATCGCGGATTTTACGCCATCTTTGTTCCCCACTTCTTTTAGTTCTTCTTGCAACCGTTCACCTTCTTCGCCGGTTACCACGAAGGGTTTATAAGTTGCCATCTAAACCTTGTCTCCCTTTCCATTTCCTTCTCTGCAACTTTCCTCGCTCTTTCTCTGTCTTCTCTCCATCGCTGTTGGCTGTGTTCCTGGCAGATTTCCTTCTTCTCTTCTCCATTATCCGGCATCCTCTCTATCTCTGCTACCGCTGTAATTCCCGGTTCCGGCCATATTCCCGTCCTTCTGCGTTTTTCCCATCGGTTTTCATGGCGTCTTCAACTCCTTGATGACGGAAAGAAGGTGTGAGTTATGTGTTTCGATGAAGATGGCGTTTCACTTGATTCCCTGTTTGTTGTAGAGAGTCCTTCCAAGTATGATTACTGCGCTCTAGATTCTATCTTTCACGATAACCCATCTTCTTTTTCTTGTAGGGGCGACAAGAGGATCTTTGAGACTTAATCTGACGAGCAATACGTTCAACAGTGAAAGATGAGTTCGGTCTTCACGGATATGACGTCGGCTCTTGTCGGGCGGAGGGTGTTACGAAGAAAGAGGATGTTTTGAGATTTCCTCATTCGGCCGAGGCGACCATTGTCACCGAGGGCCGGCTAGAGCTCGGGCTGCGTTTCCCTCTATATGATCCTAGTCTTTGTTCTGTCTGAGGCCCTTTCTAAGATTCTCCGTCTTAGTGCCTTGGCTCAATGGAATGGTAACACTTTCCGTATCCTTGTCCAGGAGTGGGAGAAGCGTAGTCGAGAAGCGAAGTGTGCTCCTACTACTTGGTCTACCCTACGATCCTTCCCGAGGCGAGTGACTATACTCCCGCCCGGTTTCGTGATAATTATCGGAGCGGGACCACTACTAATGGCGATCTCGCTAGGGTTTCTTGCCCGACCCTCATCGTCAAAACTCTTCCCGAAGGAGTTAGGAGACTTCTTTTGGATGAAGATTCGGGAAAGAGTTCGACAAGCATGCTGGATCATACTAATGACACGGCTTGGGATCGGGTTCCCTTGGCTATTTCCGGTCCTCTTTTGAGTGGCAAATTCCCTCCTCCGGCCGAATTTTATCCTTTCTGGGTAGTCAATGTTGATCGGGTAAGTGTATTTCTCTGTCTTTCTAGTTTGATTGATCGGCTCGGGCGACTTGTGGGGTGATGTTTTGTTTTGGTGTTTTCGGACTAAGTCCCGGGGTATTCCTTACGAGGCTTTCGTTCATCGGAAGAGAGATAAATTGCGGGAGCCGAGGAGGAGGCGGGGAAGGTAACAAATATACTTATTATTTTTTATTTGACGTACATGTACGTGCCCCTATTTGTTGCCTTGCATGGTTCGACATCGTCTCATGCCTGAGAAGGCCGAGGGTTGACAAAGCTGGCCGTGCTTCGGCGAAGGATGGTGAGGATCCAGATGATCGACTACCTTTGTCACATTTCTGAGGGAGGTCGCCTCGAAGTCGTCGACGATTCGTGCGCTTTGTGGGTGAGAAGCCCAAGGAAGGGGTAAAGAACCTAAGGAGGATGCGTACGCCCAGGAGAAGAATGTGCCCGGGAAGTGGTGATGAAGGGATTGTTCTGCCGATGGCGTTGTGTATGTTATGTCTGAAGGTGATGATGAAGAAGGTCTTTTTGATGATGAGGATGATGCCCTTGGTAATGACGGGAGTCGGGTCGGACGGAGAAGTCGGGTGGTAGTGGGAGCAGTGTGATCGGCTACGATGTAGAAAGAATGTTCTTTGTCGAGGGCCAACATTGAAGACTTTCCTGCCGTGGTTCCTAATTAGGCGGCCCAGTACCTCCTTCACCGTCTCGGGCCCTATGTGCAACTCGCTTGGGGCACTTATCTCTCCCGATTTTGCCTCTCTCGTCCAGATGAGGAGAAGATCAATGCCCCGTCTCGTTGTATGAAGTTGGTGAAAAGTACCTTTGATCTCCCCGGGTGAGTTGAGGCACATTCGGGTGTTGCGTTCTTGTTTTTGTTGAGTCTTGACTATGTTGGTGTTGTTCTTAGGATATCAACCGCTCGCTGTTGAATGCTGCCATCAACGGGGGAGGCCGTCGAGAGGAGGGTCTTCGCCTCTTGTTGCGGCGGGGAGCGCGAACGGTCTCCGAGGGTTGGAGAAGGAGTTGGCCAAAACCCAAGGTATTCGTTTTACTCTCAACTAATTATGATTGATCTTGTAGTGCCAATATCCTAAGTTTAGTACTCCCTGCTTAGCCGAATCTTCTAGTGCGGAGGCCGACGCTGTCACAAGGTGTCGTTTGTTGAAGAGGGAAGTGACCGGTTGTCAGCCGACACAAATATAATTACACTTTCTTACTACTCAAAATATAAATATAGCAAGGGCAAGAAAGGATCGATCCTGAGAGGTCTAGGTTGTCAAATTGTTGTGGTTTCCTATATAAATTACTGGGTGTTTTGATTTTTGTGAAAGTAAAATAAACTAAAAAGCAAATAAATAAAAGTAAACAAATAGATTCAAGGATAAGAAATATTGGTTAAGGATTTCGTTTTCATTCACTAACATGCTTTTCACAATAAATAGAATTGATATTTTAATCTCAACTTTTATCAAAGACCCTAGAATACCTTGATCACAAGAATATCCGAAACCTCCTCAATGTCATCAACAAACACATTAAAAGATGCGAATATGAATTCTACCTAAAGGAACAACCTAACGTGTAAAAGCACTAATCAAGTTTAATTCCCTAGATGCGTTAAGTTCTATGAAATCGAGGCCAATCAAAGCAATTGAACGTGGAAAGCGCACTAATTCAATTTAACAAAGGTTACGATTCACATATGATCATGAGAATATATCACTACAAACCATAATCATAATATGCTACTTGTATTCAAGGAATATCACTTTTACGTATAATAAACCTAAACTAGCAATAGATGTGATTAGAAGTTCTACCAATTTGCAACTTGACAAAACAATCAATCAATCATAAAACAATATTTTGAGAGAATTGCAAACGATAAATATGAGACAAAACTAATATATTGAACAAAGAAACATGCTTTGTGAAAACCAACTATTCCATAACCAATAATAAACTTAGGTACTCATATTCAAGGAGTTCATCACAATAAGAAAGAGAAGAGACTTCATGTTTCTCAACCCTAGAACAAAGTAGTTAAGAGATAAAAAGAATAAAGATAAAAGATTCAAAAGATCTGTGTTATGAGAAAAGTCTTCTCTTTATAGCTCCTCCTTCCAAAAACTAGGTTTTGTCTTCAAAGTCCATTAGTTGGAAATTCACCGACCCACGAGAGAGAGAAACCCGTGTAGAAATTTTGTCCCAAAAACGCTCATGGGAAAACTGGGATTGTGGCCCAGAATCCGGCCGGAAAAGTCATGGGAAAGTACCTCGGGTGACCAGGCAAAGTCGCCGAGTCCCCTTGGGTCAACGGGTTGGAAACGGTCGAGTCAACTCGGGTCAAGGCGGGTGAGCCAAGCCAGGTCGAGATCATTGAGTCGGGTGAGTCGGGGGTCGGTCGAGTTCGGGTCGGGTCACGGTCAAACTCGAAATGGGTGAGTGAAAGTGAATGGCTCGGAGCCATTGCAGACAGCAGTTACGTTGCACAATCATTACGCTTCACAACCCTGCACATCAATTTTGTAGCTCATTCACTCCACTATGTACCCGATTAAACTTTAACAACTTCATTCGCACTTGATGAACAACAAACCATCACCAAAACCTTCTTAGCAATCTTGTCATATCTTTATGCGCTCTTCTAAATCTTCTCAACCAACTCCAAGACCACCAACACCCTGCAAGTACCACCAAGTTTGAACCTTTGCCTGACCTTGCTTTTCTCCTAATATCTACTTCGAACAGGTTGAGCTACATCCTAGCACACTGTAGCGGCATCGACATCATCGCACTCTCCATTTCGTCCATTCTAATACCACTATCTTCTTGCCATTATGTTCTTCTTTACGAAATCATTACCACCATTTGCTAAGCTGCGCTGATCCTAGCACATTGAAGATTCATACACCAGCATTCACAAGCTCCAACTCCGCACTTCCATCCCTGTGCGCTCATAACCCGACCAGCAACCTAGCCTATAGCTTCCACTGTAATGCAACCTCAAACACACTCATTCCTCCTTGTAGTTCAAGCTCAACCTAACATCACGGCTCATACACTTCCCACTTGCACACAAATTCACTCCATGCACACCCAACTCAAATCCTCGGAGTTGCTCCATTGCGCAACATTCCGACACCAACACACCACAAAAGACCCGAAGCCATTCCCTGCTATCACTTGCAATGCCTCCCACTGACGCAAGCCTTGTCAATTCCATGACAATCACCACATCCTTGAAGTCGGACTGCACAACTCCACTGCCGGTTCGCCATCTCGGCCTGTTGCCTAGACTCGACTACCGGCTTCGGTTTCATTTCAACCACCCCGAATCACAAGCCGCTTTTGCCTTGCTCTTCGACAAGAAGCACCAACACCAGTGTAGCTTGCGCACAACCAATGTACTTCGATTCGGTTCTGCAAAATATGAATCTACACAAACCATAGATACAAACCGACTTTGAATCCTCTTTCACGGTTCAAGCATCACCAAGCAACCTCGGTTGCTTCTTCTCGAATTTCAAACACCCCAGTCCATGTTCTTCAAACTGCAATCTCTAGCCATTTCGGCTCATCACTGCCACTTGGGACTCCCGAGAGTCGGCCGACTGCAATGCAATGTCGGTACCAAAGACCAACTTAGCCTTCAGGCGTAGAAAGCCGGTTCACCCAACACATTCATCTAGATCTTCTCCATCTGTAATGACCTAACTCCCCTGAATCTCAATACCACCAGCAGCCATTATTCATTCAGGCAACAACCACTCCAATTCCATCTCATGGCTGCAACTCAGCCAATCCGCAGCTTCAACTAATGCCACTTCTTCACTCCAAGTGCAGCTTAGTTCTTCTCAACCAAAGCATCAGAACCCAAACTCAGTAAAATCACCACCTTGCACAACCAGCTTACTCTCACAGCAGCAAAACCTCCAGATTATTTCTACAACATCACCACCATTGCTTTGTCTCCCTTAGGCCACCCTCATCATACACTCACAAACAGTGGCTAACCAATGATGATGACTCCGTTCGGTGGACCAAAAGAGCTGCTATAAGGCGGCCAATCATTCGGGCCATTAAGCAAACACTTGATATGTCTTCTCGATGGTGAACAAAATACAAGTTTCTTGTTGATTCGACCCCATAATATCTTCTTCCTGCTCAATTTCACGATTCACACAACACCCACAACTCCTAAAACGCCATTAATCATTCATCCCCTCAATTGAAGGCAGTGGCTTGTTTCATGTTCATTCCTGAGTTCTTGATGATACATTGCTCAAAATCTCTCGTTTGTAAACCGAATCCAAAGTGAGAACCCAATCTCTATGCTTCCCCTCGAACTCTAACAAGAACTATTAATCCTCTCCCTTCACTAACCTCCTCATCGATTCCCATTTGAGAACCCTCAGATCTGAGGTTGTCACCGTGAACTCTCTGCAACGACTAATATCGACCTAGTTAGTGAGTTGGGTTGTTATTGACACCCGCTGTTAACTACACCCACAGATTGGGTGCCTATATAAATGGTCACTTCGATAAGGGGCGCCGGATGGCGTGCCCCTTAACCACAGCTAGTCTCTGTCTTTAAAAACCCTCCAAAACAGATGCCCCTTAACATTGATCGGGCTCCAGAGATAATGCTCGCCGAGTGAAATGACAATTACGCCCTTTTCGCTCTAAATGAGTAGTTTCTCCTTCTTTTCCTCCGTGCGACTCCAAAGCACCTAATAACTCAAAAACACGCGTAAAGTACATAATTCACAAGAAAAATAGCAAAGAAAGCGTAACTACTAAATAGTAAATACGGTGTATTCTACACCTATCGTATTCCCCCACACTTAGACTTTCTTTGGTCCTCGAGCAAATCAAACAAAACAATAAAATACAACAACTCCGTGTCGTCGAGGCTACGGTTAATTTTAGCATAAATAACAAGCCTTTAAACCCCTAGGTGTCCCTAGTGGACGAGTTATAGTCTCGTGAAGGTTTACTAGAGATATACCTACAAAACCTATATTTCAAACTCCGTCTATTTGTGACAAATCAATGAACGAATCCAAAATGACTACAGGAGGAGGTACCTTGAAAATTCAATTCATATATTAGTTAAATAAACTCTAATTAGATAATCGAACAAGCCACAATACTCGGAAACTAACAAACCACAATCACAATGAAAAGATTAAGAAGATGGATATAGATGTAGATATTGGCGAATATTCGCAAGTGTTCGATGTTTCCCATATCTGTCTGAAGGTCACTGCTAAGATGAACCTAATCCTATTGGATTGAGCTACTGGTGCTGAATGCTACATCAAATCAATTGGCATATACAAGGGAACCAAGAGTGACTTTATTCAACACAATAATAATTTTTTTTTTTTATATGATTGGATCAAACTGGATCCAATTTCTCTTTTTTTTTTTTTTTTTTTTTGACGGCATGATTAGATCTTTTGGATCCAAGCGCATGCTTCTTGTCGGCAAGTACATGATAGTTGCCTTGGATCCCGCATTCCCACGCTTGTTTAGGCGACGGAGACAGTGGGACTACGTTTCACACATACTGCTATTCCCAAGTGTCTTTTTATTCCGTTTTGGTCTAATTGATCGGTCCTTTTTTTTTTTTTTTTTTTTTTTTTTTTTTTATATATATTTTTCATCATTTTTTTTTTTTTTTTTTTTTAGTAACTCAATCACTCTATTTCATCTAGCGGTAATAACACGTCGATTTTTAGTGACCCACCAAAGCACTTAGAGAACAATAGATAAATATGGAAAAATAAAAATAGAATGTGATATGGTGATATTCCGAGATATGGTAACAACTATCATATAACTTGTGCTTTTAGGAGCTATGTTCGGTCCCTTTTAGTTAATTGGTTCCTCAACTCCTGCATTCAAAATGGTTCCATCCACTAATGGTGTCATCCTAAAGGCACAAGTTTCTAGATTTCGGAGTTCAAAAAGCATAATTTTTTTTTTCTTGGTTTTTTCTATTTTTCTGAATTTTTTTTTTTTTTTTTTTTTTTAAAAAAAAACATAAAACAAACTAAAACATACAAATGCTCCCCCACACTTAAACTTTACATTGTCCTCAATGTAAAATTGAATCGTCCAAAGAAGGTTCAAGGTGGGAAATTCCGCAAATGATATGCAAAAACAAGAAAATAAAGATAAAAGCAAATGCATAAAAATAAAAAGATAAGGATAAAGATACAAAACCGGTGGGTTGCCTCCCACTTAGCGCTTGTTTTATAGTCGTCAGCCCGACTATATCCTTGCAAGATTCATTCCCCATATACTAGCAATCGGAAAAGTTGGGGATCCTTCCATAGAACCTGTTTTGCAAACACTAGCTTCACACAAATATTAGTACAATAAAGCAAAAGTGAAGCTATGAACCGATAAAAGCTTCCCCCACACTTATTCTTGTCCACACTTGGAAGTGTATAAAAGAATATAGGAGTCGGGTACTTCCACGGTTTCTTGTTCCATAACTCCGCATAGTATGAGAATCAAGTATCTCTAATGGCGGAAAACGAGAAACAAAGTCATTCAACAATATTCTCGAAGCACATACATCCAAACCAATAAGAGGTAAAGGAGAAGAAACAATAGGCAAAGGGTTAGATAAACCTTGCACAATCTCTTGTATTACGGAATCCTCTTCATCCTTGAAAAACTCAAGTGAATTATTCACCTCTTGTATATCATGGTCCTCTATCAAACCTTGCAACCATTCTTCATCCGTTTCTGCCGTAACCATAGTCTCGACATAAACATCATCATTACAATCATGCACAAGTTCAATTGGGTCTTCCACAATATTGGTCATAACGGTCTCTTTCTCAACATATTCCTCCTTTTTATTGTAAGGCACATACTCTTTTGTGGATCCAAATTTTATCATAAGAAACTTTTTTAGAACACTCGAAAATGCATCATCCTCAAGCTCCACCCTTTGAATAGGCTCTTGATCATTATTAAGATCAATGCTTGAGTAATCTACACAAGTGTCGACATATTCCTCTACATCTTCATCTTGATCCCAAAAAGACTCCTCGGAGATGTCACCATGAGTTGTTTCAAGCAATATATCATAATCACCATCACTATCATAGTCAACATAAGATTGTTCCTCGCTGAATTTAGTGTTGCTAATCTCTAACTCATCCTTTTGAATAGGTGAATGATCATTATTACGATCAAGAGTTGAGTTAGCCACACAATTATCCACGAAAGTGCCCAAGGATTGGCCTTTTTCAACATTAGCATCAATCAAATATTCATCACAAACCATATGCACATTATAATTATCCATATCTTCCTTATATTGATCAATGCCTCTTCGCAAGATAGTCATACCTTCACGAAGTTCTTGGAGTTGCTCGTTTGTAGTCTCTTTAGCTTTTTGAAATTCCTCTTGTAAAAAGTTGGAAACTTTATCTATAAAATTAGAGACCTTTTGTTCACAAGCATAAGAATCCTCCCATCCTTGTTGTTGTTCACACACATAAGGTTGTTGAGGAAAACCATAAGGTTCCATGGAATATTGGTCATAACCAATGAATTGGTTTTGATTATACCCATGGAATTGGTAGTTGTCGTATTGTTGAGGTTGTTGAAATCCGTATCCATTGTTCCAATATGCTCCCTCCATAGAAATAAGCACCTGAAATAAGATTCTCAAACCAAGGTTAAAAACCAGAAATAAGAAAAAGTAAAAACAAAAACTAAATACAAAAATAAGAAACCAAAAACAATTAACAACCGTTGCCTCCCCCAATGGCCCGGCGCCAAAATTTGACCTATTGTCGGCCCGACACAAATATAATTACACTTTCTTACTACTCAAAATATAAATATAGCAATGGCGAGAAAGGATCGATCCCACGAGAGAGGTCTAGGTTGTCAAATTGTTGTGGTTTCCTATATAAATTACCGGGTGTTTTCTCGATTTTTGTGAAAGTAAAATAAACTAAAAGCAAATAAATAAAAGTAAACAAATAGATTCAAGGATAAGAAATATTGGTTAAGGATTTCGTTTTCATTCACTAACATGCTTTTCACAATAAATAGAATTGATATTTTAATCTCAACTTTTATCAAAGACCCTAGAATACCTTGATCGCAAGAATATCCCGCAAAACCTCCTCAATGTCATCAACAAACACATTAAAAGATGCGAATATGAATTCTACCTAAAGGAACAACCTAACGTGTAAAAGCACTAATCAAGTTTAATTCCCTAGATGCGTTAAGTTCTATGAAATCAGGCCAATCAAAGCAATTGAACGTGGAAAGCGCACTAATTCAATTTAACAAAGGTTACGATTCACATATGATCATGAGAATATATCACTACAAACCATAATCATAATATGCTACTTGTATTCAAGGAATATCACTTTTACGTATAATAAACCCTAAACTAGCAATAGATGTGATTAGAAGTTCTACCAATTTGCAACTTGACAAAACAATCAATCAATCATAAAACAATATTTTCAGAGAATTGCAAGCGATAAATATGAGACAAAACTAATATATTGAACAAAGAAACATGCTTTGTGAAATCCAACTATTCCATAACCAATAATAAACTTAGGTACTCATATTCAAGGAGTTCATCACAATAAGAAAGAGAAGAGACTTCATGTTTCTCAACCCTAGAACAAAGTAGTTAAGAGATAAAAAGAATAAAAGATAAAAGATTCAAAAGATCTGTGTTATGAGAAAAGTCTTCTCTTTTATAGCTCCACTCCTTCCAAAACTAGGTTTTGTCTTCAAAGTCCATTAGTTGGAAATTCACCCGCCCACGAGAAAGAAACCCCGTGTAGAAATTTTGTCCAAAAAACGCTCGTGGGAAAAACTGGGATTGTGGCCGGAATCCGGCCGGAAAAGTCGCCGGAAAAGTACCTCAGGTGACCGGCAAAGTCCGCCCGGTCCACCCGGTCAACGGGTTGGAACGGTCGAGTCAACTCGGGTCAAGCGGGTGAGCCAAACCGGGTCGATCATTGAGTCGTGAGTCGGGGTCAGGTCGGGGGTCACGATCGGACACGAATTGGGGAGTGGTAGAATGGCTCAGGCCATTGCACAGGCCAGAGTTTTGTTGCACAATCATTACGCTTCACAACCCTGCACATCAATTTTGTAGCTCATTCACTTCACTGTACCAGTTACACTTTAACAACTTCATTCCCCTAACTTCATTCGCACTTGATGAACAATAAACCATCACCAAAACCTTCTTAGCAACAACACGTCATATCTTTGTCTCGCTCTTCTAAATCTCCTCAACCAACTCCAAGACCACCAACACCCACTGCAAGTACCACCAAGTTTGAACACTGCACGACCTTGCTTCTCTCTGTAATATCTACTTGTTGCAAATTGAGCTGACCCTAGAACTCGTAGCGAAGATCGACATCATCGCACTCTCCATTTCGTCCATTCTAATACCACTATCTTCAACCGCCATTCTGTTCTTCTTGCGAGAAATCATTACCACCATTTGCTAAGCTGCGCTGATCCTAGCACATTGAAGATTCATACACCAACATTCACAAGCTCCAACCGCACTTCCATCCCCTCGCTCATAACAACCCAACCAGACCTAGCCTATAGCTTCCCTATAATGCAACCTCAAACACACTCATTCCTCCTTGTAGTTCAAGCTCAACCTAACTCCGTCACACTCATACACTTCAATGCACACAAATTCACTCTATGCCTGCAACTCAAATCCTCAGCTGCTCCATTGCGCAACATTCCGACACCAACACACCACAAAAGACCCGAGCCATTCCCTGCTATCACTTACAGTGCCTCCCACCTGAACTGCAAGCCTTGTCAATTCCATGACAATCACCACATCCTTGAAGTCAGACCTGCACAACTCCACTGCGGCTTCGCCATCTCCAAGACCCTTGCCTAGACTCGACTACCCGCTTCAATTTCATTTCAACCACCAGAATCACAAGCCGCTTTTGCCTTGCTCTTCGGCAAGAAGCACCAACACCAAAATTGAGTAGCTTGCGCACAACCAATGTACTTGATTCAGGTTCTGCAAAATATGAATCTACACAAACCATAGATACAAACCAGCTTTGAATCCTCTTTCACGATTCAAGCATCACCAAGCAACCTCAATTGCTTCTTCTCGATTTCAAACACCCCAGATCCATGTTCTTCAAACCTCACAATCTCCTAGCCATTTCACTCATCACTGCCACTTGGGACTCCCGAGAGTCGGCGACCCAATGTCGGTACCAAAGACCAACTTAGCCTTCACCAGAGAGCGATTCACCCAACACATTCATCTAGATCTTCTCCATCTCGTAATGACCTAACTCCCCGAATCTCAATACCACCGGCACCATTATTCATTCAGGCAACAACCACTCCAATTCCATCTCATGGCTGCAACTCGGCCAATCCGCGCGACTTCAACTAATGCCACTTCTTCACTCCAAGTGCAGCTTAGTTCTTCTCAACCAAAGCATCGAACCCAAACTCGCAAAAATCACCACCTTGCACAACCACTTACTCTCACGGCAAAACCTCCAGTTACGACTACAACATCACCACCATTCTTTGCATCTCCCTTAGGCCACCCTCATCATACACTCACAAACAAACAAGCTAACCAATGATGATGACTCCGTTCGGTGGACCAAAAGAGTGCTATAAGACCTGGCCAATCATTCGGGCCATTAAGCAAACACTTGATATGTCTTCTCGATGGTGAACAAAATACAAGTTTGTCAGTTGATTCTCGACCCCATAATATCTTCTTCCCCGCTTTCAATTTCACGATTCACACAACACCCACAACTCCTAAAACGCCATTAATCATTCATCCCCTCAATTGAAGGCAGTGGCTTGTTTCATGTTCATTCCTGAGTTCTTGATGATACATTGCTCAAAATCTCTGCTGTAAACCGAATCCAGTGAGAACCCAATCTCTATGCTTCCCTGAACTCTAACAAGAACTATTAATCCTCTCCCTTCACTAACCTCCTCATCGATTCCCATTTGAGAACCCTCAGATCTGAGGTTGTCACTGTGAACTCTCTGCAACGACTAATATCGACCTAGTTAGTGAGTTGGGTTGTTATTGACACCCGCTGTTAACTACACCCACAGATTGGGTGCCTATATAAATGGTCACTTCTGATAAGGGCTGGCGGATGGCAGCCCCTTAACCACGACTAGTCTGTCTTTAAAAACCCTCCAAAACAGAGATGCCCCTTAACATTGACTGGGCTCCGAGATAATGCTCGCCCAGGTGAAATGACAATTCTGCTTTTTCGCTCTAAATGAGTAGTTTCTCCTTCTTTTCCTCCTCGTGCGACTCCAAAGCACCTAATAACTCAAAAACACGCGTAAAGTACATAATTCACAAGAAAAATAGCAAAGAAAGCGTAACTATACTAAATAGTAAATACGGTGTATTCTACACCTATCAGGAAGCGAACATAGAACGAGATCACGTTTCGAACTTACAACAGAGAATAGTTAATAAGGATGCTAAGATTGATCGTTTAGAAACCGATATTGAAGATCTTCAATCCAAACTTTATCGCTACGAGACTTTTGAGTATGTTCCCGAGGAAATTGATAATATGAGGGCGAACTTAGCTCATTTCCAAGGTATAGCAGCCGATAAAACATTATTGGCCGACAACTTAGAGGGTCGATGTGGTCGGCTAAGACTTCGGTTCGAGATCTCGCATGCGAGATCGCCTCCGGATCTTGGGGGAGAGGGACGGCTTTTGCCGAGAAGTGTAGCCGAGAGTCCCTTGAGAAGCTTAAGGAGTCCGTAAAAGGTTTACGAGGAGTTGGATTGGGTTCGTGCTCAATTGTCGGGTTGCGAGCTGCCCACTCTCGACGGAGGACGAATGGAGTGATCACAAGAAGTATTGCCCCACTAATGAGTTTAACGAACAGCGATATCTAGAACTTTCTTCGAAGATGTCTTCTCTCGAGTGTAGCTGCCCGAGTCAGAGGAGTCCATTAGAAGTAATTGCCCCTTTGTTGGAAGGTGGTGTGCCTTGTGTCGTGCTTTCCGTGTTGTTGTCTTCTTGTTGTTGTTGTGTGACTAACCGTTCTTGTTGTCTTGGCAGCCCGAGAAGAAGAAGGCGAGCCTCATTGGAAGAAGAGAACGTCCGTTTAAAGGGAGGGAGGCTCAATTGCTCGATCGGTGGCCCTTCTTGAAGCGGCATCGGTGCGGCTAGCGCGGGATCTTCTTTGCCGAGAAGGCGAAGTTCAATGATGAGCTCGTCTCGAAGGTTAAAGCGGTGTGAAGCGGTGCTTGATAAGAAGCGAGCCGATCTTTGCCGCCAAGAAGGCAATTAGGGTTCTACTTCCTCCAAAGAGTGATCATGTTTTTGCGTGGCTGCGTCGCTATCTTGCCCTTTTTCTCTGGGTTGTAATTCGTTAAACACCTTTACTTTCTCGTAAACTTTGATTGGGGTCTTTGCGTCGCCAATGTGGTTGTGTTTCTTCTTTGCTAACATTGTTATGCATTTTACGGTTCTTATTTATGTGAAACGACGGTGCGTGGTATAGTTTCACGATCTTGTTACGTATGCCTGCAGATAAGTTGGTTAAGTTATGAATGCCGTTTCGTTTCGAACACGCTCAATAAGGAGGGTCATCGGGCCCAATGCCATGTCCCGATTGAGGTATCTCATCACCGTCTTTTGAGATCTAGTGGAAAGGTAGTTGGTCTTTCCTAATTTCTATGGGATCGATACCCCAAGAAGTTATCGATCAACTTTCTTGGGCAAGTGATTTCGGCCAATTGCGCGGGAGCAATGTTGGATGCTCGATTGTCGAGTACTCATGCCCCGACAATCGGCCACTGGCTTCCAACCACCAGGGCCCTAAGACTACCTCGGCACTTGCACACTGCCATCGCCCCGAGTTCGAATAGTCCGTCTTAGTGTAAGTCGCCCCGGCACTTGCACAATGCCATCGCCCCGGGTTCGAAACGACCATTAGGACGCCATTGCCATATTTCCAACCCCACGTGGCCTTTTACGGAAATAAGTGACAGTATATCGTACCTGATCTTATGGGTGATATAGTTTTAACCGCCTTGCGTTCCATGGTCGTGGCTCGGGTGTTCCGTCGGGTTTTAGTATCTTGTAAGCCCCTTCGCCTACCTTTTCGACAATGGTGTATGGCCCTCCCCATCGTCTTTGCTAACTTTCCGCCTTTCTTATCTCGTTCGTAATCGGGCGAGATCCTTGATGCCAGCTGCCCGGTTGGAATTCCCTCGGCCGTACTCGTTTGTTGTATTGCAGTTGGATTCTCCCATTGGTAATTTTCCATTTTCTGCAGGGCCATCTCTCTTGTCTCTTCTAAATCATCGAGTTTGGCTAAGATAAGATCTGCTGAGATGTTTCGCCTCCATGCCTCGGTTCTTGTGGTCGGTATCATTGCTTACAGTGGGAAGGATGGCTTCAGTTCCATACGTTAACATGAAGGGAGATAACCCAGTTGCTTCTCTGCGGGTTGTTCGATATGCCCATAGGACGTTGTAGAGTTCCTCGCACCATTCACCATATTCCCCGTCTAGTTTCTTCTTCATGTTATCGGCGATAGTCTTGTTCGTAATCTCGGCCTGCCCGTTGCTTTGAGGGTATAGGGGTGTGGACTTGCTCTTTCGGATATTGTAGGTGTTGAATAGCAGGTCGATGTTCTTGCCCTGCAATTGTTTCCCGTTATCAGAGACGATTGCTGCCGGTACCCCAAAGCGACATATGATGTGTTCCCAGATGAATCGGAAAACATCTTTATCTCGTATGTGTTTCAATGGAGCGGCCTCAACCCACTTAGTGAAGTAGTCGGTGGCCACGATTAAATACTTCCTTTGTCCCGGAACCAACATGCAATGGTCCCACGATATCGATTCCCACTTTGCAAAGGCCAAGGGCGATAACGGAGTTTAATGTCACTCGCATGTATCTTTTTTCCAAATTTTTGGCATTCGTCGCATATGAGGGCCATATGTTTTGCGTCCTCATTCATGTACGGACAGTATCCCATGGTCTTAGCTCGTGTCGCCAGGGCTTCGGCCTGAGCTATGGTTTCTCGCAGCCCCATAGTGCAACTCATTGAGGATCGTATGCCCTTCCTCTTTACTCGGCATCTTAGTAACGGTCCTGGTATGATTTTCTATAAAGGATGCCATCCAGAAGTTCATATCATTTTGCTTTGCTTTTAATTTTGTTGATCTCGGGTCGCCCCTTAGGTAACTTTCTGTTTCGAGGTATTCGTGAATCGGTTTCCTCCCGGTCATCTGCACGGTATTGGTCGTGGTGGTTGCCGCGACGTGTGCGCCGATATCCACGGTCTCGGGTATCGACGGCATTAGGACTCTCATAACTACGATGCCGTCGACGCTTGGGTGCATTTAACATGGAAGCAATGTATGCCGGGCGTCCGGAGTGGTGGTTGTCCTTTACGCAAATATGCCTAAACTTGATGCTCGGTATCGAGATGTAGAATTGGACGAGCTCCCAGTATTTTTGTAGAAGTGGGTCGTGTATGGCGTATTGCCGTGATTTCTTGGACAACTAGGCGTGAGTCGCTCGTGAGCCGTACCTCTTGGATTCCCATTTCCACTATCAAGCGCAAAGCATGCACTACCGCTTCATACTCGTGACGTTGTTAGTTGCCTTAAACTCGAGCTTTGAAGGAGTGGACCATCTTTTTCCCCTTCGGCGTCGTGAATACCAACCCCTAGACCCGAACCGTCTTTATTAGATGACCCGTCCACGAAAACCTCCCATCGCGTCGGGCTGCATGACTCAAGCAAGTCAGATGGGTCCTCTCGGTCTTCCTCCATCCCGGGTATGTCTTCTACCTCGTCTTCGTCGTTGAGGGGGAAGTCTGCCAAGAAATCGGCCACTGCCTGCGATTTTACCGTGTTCTCATTTCGTAAACGATATCGAGCTGCGTTTATCATGCACTCCATTTGGAGATCGGAGTCCGTCTGCTGCGTTGTCAAGTACCGACTCATGGAGGACTTTGTTAGCACTCGAATCTTATGGGTTTGGAAATACGTCCAAAGCTTCGTGTTGCAAATACCGGTGCTAATATTAGTTGCTCGATCTGGTGTAGTTTCTCTCGGCCGGGTTCATGGTCTTGCTTATGAAATACACCGACTTTTCTTCCCCTTCCGCATTCTTAACTAGTACGGCGGCGATGGCGTGGCTGGTTGCCCCGAGGTATAGTGTCGATTACGTCCTTGGGTTGGTCTGCAGCAGCACCCCGGTAGGCTTGCGAGGTGTTGCTTGATTTTCTCGAAATGCGTCCTCGCACTCCTCTCGTCCATTTAAACTTTTCCCCTTTCCGTAATATCCCAAAGAAATCCTTGCACTTGTCGGACGACCGTGAGATGAATCGCCCTAAGGCCGCCAAGTTCCCATTTAAGCGTTGCACGTCTTTAATGACGACGACGGCATTTCCACGATGGCTACGATTTTATCCGGTCGGCCTCAATTCCTTTGTCGGTGATTATGTACCCTAAAAACTTGCTCGAGGTGACCCAAAGGTGCACTTGGCCGGGATTTACCCTCATCTTGTACCTCCTCATGGTTTGAAATATACCTCGGAGGTCGTCGATGTGATTGTCTTTGGCAACCTTGCTTTTGACCAGCATATGCGTCCACATATACCTCGATGGTGTCGTGTATTCTATCTTCGAACATGTCTTCCACCAAGCTTTGGTAAGTGGCGCCGGCGTTTCTCAACCCGAATGGCATTTTGGTGTAGCAACACAATCCTCTCGGTGTGAAGAAGGACGTGTGCTCTTGATCCTCGGGGGCCAGAGGTATTTGATTATACCCTGAATATCCGTCCATGAGAGTAATCGCCTTATACCCGACAATGGACTCCACTAATTGGTCGATGCTGGGGAGAGGGAAGCTGTCCTTAGGGCATGCCTTGTTCAAATCACTTTGTAGTCGATGCAAATTCGTCGCCCCCGTTCCTCTTGGGGACTATCACCATGTTAGATATCCATTGGGGGTATTGGGCTTTCCGGATGATTCCTGCCGCGTACAACTTCTTTAGATCAGCCTCCACCGCCGGGTGTAATTCAGGTGCGATTCTCCTCATCTTTTGCCTGATAGGTTTGAACTTGGGGTCTATTCGTAAGTGGTGCGAGCAGACTCAGGTCGATCCCTTCCATATCGTGCATTTGCCAAGCGAATACGTCCAAGTTTTCCTTCAAAAGAGCTATCAAGCTGGGTTCGTTGGTTAAGAGGGACCCTATTCTCACTAATCTCGGCTCCTCCTCGCACCTAGATTGACTTGTCGGGTCGGTTCTAGGGGCGAGAAGTTTGGCGTTGGTTCGCCGATGTTAAGTGCATATTTTGCATATATTTTGTGTCGAATCCATGCTAGTATTT
>JAJJWW010014542.1:0-28035 GCA_023531295.1 Papaver armeniacum | reverse complement strand
GCTACCCGGCGTGTGTGTTTGGCATGTGCCAATGGCATGTGCGGAATGCCTTGGTGGTAGGTTGCACGGTTTGCAAGTTAGGATACCAGCGTGCATATTGGCATGTGCCAATGTCATGCGTGGCCGTTAGTGGCCGTGGCCTTGGTAAGAAAAAGCTACCCGGCGAGCATTTTGGCATGTGCCAATGGCATGCGTGGTCGTTAGTGGCCGTGGCCTTGGTAAGAAAAGCTACCGATGAAAGCATGTTGGCATGTGCCAATGGCATGCGTGGCCGTTAGGGCCGTGGCCTTGGTGGTAGAAAGCTACCGGCGAGCATGTTGGCATGTGCCAATGGCATGCGTGGCCGTTAGGGCCGTGGCCTTGGTAGGAAGAGCTACCGACGAGCATGTTGGCATGTGCCAATGGCATGCGTGGCCGTTAGGGCCGTGGCCTTGTAAGAAAAGCTACCCGGCGAGCATGTGCCAATGGCATTCATGGCCGTTAGGGCCGTGGCCTTGGTAAGAAAAGCTACCGGCGAGCATGTTGGCATGTGCCAATGGCATGCGTGGTCGTTAGGGCCGTGGCCTTGGTAGAGAAGCTACCCGGCGAGCATGTTGGCATGTGCCAATGGCATGCGTGGACTTGGCCTAGGTTGTATGGTTTGTAAGCCTGAGGGGGCTATATTTGGCATGCGCCAATGGCATAGCGGCTTGGAATACGTGTTGGCATGTGCCAATGGCGCGTACGGCCATGTTGACCTAGTTGCACGTTTTGCAAGCCCAGGGCGCTATATTTGGCATGTGCCAATGGCATAGCGGCTTAGTTTGGCATGGTTTCCAATGAGTGCGATATGTAGTTTAGTTTTGGCGTCGCTGCCATGGTGCGCAGTGTGCGGCTTGGTTTTGGCGTTGTTGCAGTGTGCGCAGTGTGCGGCTTGGTTTGGCATTGCTGCCATGGTGCGCAATGTGCGGCTTGGTTTGGCATTGTTTCCATGGTGCGCGGTGTACGGCTTGGTTTGGCATTGTTGCCATGGTGCGCGTGCGGCAATTGTTGCCATGGTGCGAGTGTGTGGCTTGGTTTGGCATTGTTGCCATGGTGCGCTGATGTGCGGCTTGGTTTGGAATTGTTGCCATGGTGCGCGGTGTGCGGCTTGGTTTGGAATTGTTGCCATGGTGCGGTGTGCGGCTTAGTTTGGCATTGTTGCCATGGTGCGCGGGTCGCGGCTTGGTTTGGCATTGTTGCCATGGTGCGCGGTGTGCGGCTTGGTTTGGCATTGTTGCCATGGTGCGCAAAGTGTGCGGCTTGGTTTGGCATTGTTGCCATGGTGCGCAAATGTGCGGCTTGGTTTTGGAATTAGGGTTAAGTGTCGAAAACCCTAATCTGGTATTTTTTGAAAAAAATACCCCTATTAATTATTTACACTGAAGTTAAATGCTCTTAGTTAATGTGTTGCGGGTAACACTAGGTCATGGGGTTTTTACGATTTTACCCCTTGTTTAAAAACCACCATCAACATTAAGTCCCTCGCTAGCTCGGAACAGGGGCTTTGTTCATGGGGTAAGCATAAGATGGTGACAAACTATCGCAAGAAACCGTAAAGAAATTGAGGAGGCTTGTCTAACCTTTTATAAATAGGATTTGGAATCCTTGCCTCGAGTAGTTTTGCACAAATCGAGAGGCTAGCACACCGGTGGGGCCGGCGCAGCTGGGGCGACGTTGGGATGTTGGCGTTAGTCGAAACTGAGTGTGTTAGCCGGGTGGGACCGTGAAGGTGGAAGCAGGCGTGCTTGTGGGCGTGACTTGGAAAACCGAGCGTGCCGGGCTGGTGGGGCCGGCGCAAGGTGTGCGTGCTTGCGAGCGTGACTTAGGAAACGAGTGTCTTGGCTGGTGGGACCGGCGCAAGGTGTGCGTGCTTGCAGGCGTGGTTTGGGCGGTCATTGGGAAGTCGGTGCAATTGGTGGGGCCGGTGCAACTTGGGCGACATTGGGAAGTTGGGCGCCCTTGTGGGCCAGCTTCTTAGAAAATATTGTATGTATGCAACCAAGGGAAATACTGCATATATTATTCGAACCCATAGGAAAGTGCTCCATATATTATTTTGAACCCGAAGAAGGTTACTGCAGACGCACTTGAGCCCGTATAAAATACCGCGTATATAATTTTGAACCACGAAGAAAATATCATGCGTGTGCGATCTTGAACCGTAGAAAATACGTACATGAATCCCGAAGAAGAATACGTATATATGCTCCATACGACTTCGAACCCATGAAATATTGTATATATGATTTTTCGGTCCTCGAAAGAAATACCGCGTGCGAGTTTGAACCCGTAAAAATGCTCCATATATAATTTTGAACCCGAAGAAGATACCGACATACTTGAACCCGTATAAAATACCGCGTATATAGTCTTGAACCCGAAGAAAATACTGCGTATGTAGTTTTGAACCAAGAAAATACTGCGTATATAGTCTTGAACTTAGAAGAAAATCTGAGTATGTAATTTTGAACTCGAAGAAAATATTGCGTATATAGTCTTGAACTCCGAAGAAAATATCTTTGCGTATGTAATTTTGAACTCAAGAAAATATCGTATATAGTCTTGAACCAAGAAAATACTTTACGTATGTAATTTTGAACTAAGAAAATATCACGTATATAGTCTTGAACCCGTAGAAATACGCCCTCCTCTTTTTTTCTTTTTTTTTTTTATTTCGGGTTTTCCTTTTGTTGGGCGCGGTTATGTGTCGGGGAGATAATTTTGTGTTTTTTTTTTTGTGCGCGAGGTATCTTGTTGCTAAGTTGTTATTAAGAGATCCGACAAGATGTTACCCGAACAAAATTTCGCTCATCAAAGGATGTCCATAATTCCAAACCAAACACGGATGATGAGTTTTTGCCAAAAAACTTGTCTGCTCGGAAAAATCACCCGGGTTTCGTGCCAATTTTGTTAACCGGTGGTGAAGATGAAAAAGAAGACACGTTCGGTTCGCCCGAGAGAACACCATACGATTCTGTCTTCATAAAGGGGGTATATTTCTCTTCCAATATTGATTTCGGGATGTGCCAAAGCCCATTGCGTTCTTTTGATAGATGGGTTGAGTTCATGGTGAGTACGGAGCATGTAAATACCAACTTGACGCGGCGCAGATTATTGATCTTTGTCGAGCTTCATAAATCTCCGTTAGGAAGGATATCTCGGGCTTGGTTGCTTTCATCTCCGATGGTGTTCGGACACCCATACGATCATATGTAGATGGGGTGAGATAACTTTCTCCTTGGAGAGTGTGGCTCTCTTCTTCGAATCTTCCCAGAATCGGGAATCTTAAAATCCAATTATCTCGAAAGTGAGGGAAGATGCGGGATGACCTTGCCGCTAAGTTGGAAAGATTTCGCTCGGAAAGACTCCACTGCGAAGTCGAAGGATTCTGTCCACAGGAAAGAGGATGAAAGGTGCCTTTACAGCTGGTGGATATCTCAATGGTTTCCGGACGAGCTGGAACTGAATGAAAGAAGTGATCTTCACGTTGCGGCGCTTTTGGCTCTACGGTTGTCTAGAGACATTTACTTACGGTTCGGTAAGAAGGAGATAAGACCCGAGTTGCTAGTGATTGCCGTGAAGTTGGCAAAAGGTGAAGTTCTTCCCATTGGCAAGCTATTCCTCGGTTCCCGTATGTGCATCCTGGATCACCTAGTTGCGAACATGCGAGTTTCAATGGTTTCATGAAAGTGAATTCATATGTGCACGTTGCTTTTACGCAAGTCTGGCTATGGGAGCACTTTTAGAAGTATGCTCCGAAACCGATGCCTTCGATTCCCCGAGTTGGGCGGCTCTCGAATTCTTCGATGGGTGAACGGGGCCCAAGAGTTAGCGTGAGCTTGGTTAGTCTTCTTGATAAGTCGTATGATGGTAGGCCTCGAAAGGTGTTTCTATTTAGCCTACATGTTATAATCCGCAAGTGCACGGCGTCCGTTATGAAGTACGGGGCAAATACGAGTCGAACCACGAGACTTTATGGTGCCGATAAGTGATCAAGGCTTGCTAGGCGAATTTCGGGTGAAGTAATAAGTGACAGAGCTAATGTTTTATGTCGTAGAAACGGCCGAAGTTGTTTTAGTGACTCTAAGCTAAGGCAAAGAAGATTGTAACAATTTATAGAGAACTAGGGTGTCGAATCCACCTCTAATCTCGGCTAAGTCGGTTCAATGTTTGCTAAAGTTCTCGTCCCTTGCAACGGCAATTCTACCATTCATCCGGGGTCTCAATGGGTGGCTTACTATCAACTAAAGTGATTAACTAATTCCTAGTATTAGGCGTCTTATCATAGTACAACTAATCACAAATCGATTTCCACTACTTAGATGATCAAACTTACCCTAAGATGGATATTTAATCGCAATTAGAGTATCTCTCCCAAGTACTAGATGTCTTCTCGAGGCACAACTAGTCCGAGGATCAATCACAGCAATGAGGTATGAATTGCAACACACACACAACATGGAAATAGTCGACTACAAGTGGATGCATGACATACACCGTGAAAGTAACATATCCGAGGTGTTAAGATTAAATGTATCCTAAGCATTAAAGCACAACCAAGAACAATTAACAAAATATAAACCAACATTAGCAACAGATTATGGGTTTCATCTGAACCCTAGCAGATTATTTAGAACATGATTACAACAGAAAATAAACTACAAATTAACCTAATTGACACACTGGCTAGCCCAGGCATGACTAAAATCATGTTCTCCCTCTTCTATTTATACATGCAACAATTTCCCCAAAACCCCGACAAACCCTAATTCAATTTAAAATAGAAATTAAATCAAAATAATTCGAACCCATACTCGATTCGGTCGTCTCCTCTTGTCGTGCGGCTTTGAGAGCTCCCTCACTTGATTGATTGATCAAAATAACCTAGTTCTTCCTATTTCTCACTAGCCTCTGGAAAGAAGAAATGAGAGAAATAGAGAGAAGCTAGGGGGAGAAGGGGTGCGGTTGGAGGCTGTGGTGTCAGTGGTGGTGATGGTGATAGAAGAGGAGATGGTGGTGGTGAGGGTTTTGCAGAGGGAGAAGAGTTTGCAGAGGTGAGAGCGACGGGAGAGGAGGAAAGAGAAGATGGAGGAGTAAATGGGTATGGGTCGATGGGTATAGGGTTAGGTCATTTCGTTGTGGGGCGGAGACATCGAATGCTGATGGGACGTGCTGAGCGAGCGTTGGATTTAGCTGGAGAAGATCTCGAACTACAGGAGGATTTGGAGTAATGTGCACGGTGTTTGCACGGAGCAGCGATCTTCGATGCGCATGGAGGTAGCGGCGTTGGATGTAGCCGGCGAGATCTCGACGGCTCGGGATGAACGGGGTTCGGATCCGGGTCGTGGGTAGCTCTAGCCCATGTCTTCCTTGTTGGGTTACAAATCGACTTGCGCGCGGCTTTCATTATCTCGCTCCATAGATGTTTGACTCAATTCTTCGCTCTTTAGCTCCTCAATTTCTCCGAGACTTTATTTATTACCTAAAAACACAAAATTAATTAATACAAATATTTATTCTTGAAAACAAAGAAAACACGAGAATGGGATAATATCGATTTCTAAGCGCAAAAGATGAGTAAAATGCCAATAAAAGGTGTATAAATATGCACTATTTGGCACTCATCAAATACCCCCAAACCCAATTTTACTTGTCCTCAAGTGAAACAAATGAAGAAATCCTAACTATACCACCGTCGCCGGTCTCTCGAATGCATTTAGCGTATGCACTAAGCCTTTAAACCCCTAGGTGTCCCTAGTGGACGAGTTGTAGTCTCGTGAGGGTTTACAAGAGGTGTACCCACAAACCTTCTCCAACTTCGAGTGTAAAAGAGTCTCAAGCCTCGAAGCTATGAGGACATAGAGTTTCTCACGTGCTAGTAACAGGAAGTTAGAACTATCGAAGAACGCCTTCTCATCCTTAAGTGCCGAATGAGAAGTAACCATACCATATGAAAGAATTCAGTTCGATTGTGATCATAAGTCTCAACTTCCGCCTCACCATTAGGGTTTTATGATAATTGCACTCAAAAAGATCGCTTTTTTAGTCTCTCATGTGTGCAGCAAGAATAAAGAGAGAAATCCCGCACACGTTGTAGATAAGAAGGATAACCTTCCTAAATAAAACTGAGACTCCACACGAAGTGTGGACAAAAAGAATCTTTTTTCTCGATGATCTCTAAGAAAGGAAATCAACCATTAGCAAGGGTGGGAGTACTCACTCACTTCTCACCCGATCGGCAATTAATATCACTCTCTCATAGGAACCATAGAAACGTCTTCAATCTTCGGTCTTCTGGTCTTCCAAATGTTGATGACGAACTTCTAAACTTCACAAAACTTGACAAATTTTAATTTTTTACTCAAATTCCTTGTTGTTTGGATTTTTCTTTTTAAATTCTTCTTTACCATGGTGGTAGCAAAAATAAAACTACAATATTTTTTGATTTTTGATTTTTTTGGATTTTTTGATTTTTTTTTTTTTTTTTTTTTTTTTTTTTTTTACATTACAATAAGTGATAATAAAAATACAAATAATGAAACAACTAACTCCATGGACAAAGGACTTTATCACTCAATTTTTCCACAACTTGTATTGTCTTGATTTTATAAATTTTATTAATTCGCATCCTATTTTCTTTTCTTTGTTGCACATAAACCTTGGACTATATCAATTTTTCTTTCAATATTCTGATGATGCGTCCGTTTGTCGACGATGATGTGTTTCTATGGGTCTTGCTGATTGAGAGAGAGTGATGCTAACGGCAAATCGGTATTTAGAAGGAGTTTTCATCTTTGACGTCACCCTCATGATTAACAAAAACTAGCACTCAAGAGATCAAAAGTAGTGCTGAAATTGCTGGGTTGGGTAGCTCACCATTCCTACCCTAATTTACGTACGGTGACACACACTCTAACAAATTTTCTAGAAAGTTGCAAAAAATTGAAGGTTGGTGCCTCACTTGATGTAAATTGGGTAGTCTCCACTATGGGTGATCACAATTTACCACCAATATCTAAATGAAGACTTAATTAAGCCCTCCCGTACGGTTAAATCCAACTTTAACGCTCAATCAACTAAGGAACCCGATTGTGTTCTCCGGACTTCTAACTTTTGTTATTTCTGGCCGGGTCTCTGTAAACATAGCTAGAAGCATGCTAGTGACTCTAAAATCTCTAAAAGTTGGAGGTTCTTAAAAAAGAGTTTTGATTTTTTTTTTTTTTTTTTTTTTTTTTTTTTTTTTAAGATAAGATTTTTTTTTTTTTTTTTAAGATAAAAGATAAAATAAAAGACTAAAAACTCTAAATGCAAATGCACCCCAAACCCTAAATCAAACATTGTCCTCAATGTGTCTACATATAGAAAAATTTAAACAAGTCACATACCGAGAGAACTATGCTCGATAAGAGAAAAGGGAAGAGATTTACACGGGATGTCGAGGAGCAAGCTTGAGCTTCTTTAGTCAAGGCTAGAATCCAACATTCTCAACGGAGATCATATCGGATTAGCATAATATATGCACAAGAAGACTCAACCGATTCAAGAAAAGAAAATTTTAACAAGTCCTACTGGATTATATACAAAAATTTACTAACAGTCTGAGGGTCAACCCAATAGAAAATATGTACAAACATTAACAAATATAACATGAAAATAGGTTTTGGTTTATGTGGGAATTTGGTTTAAATGGGTTTCATTTGGTTTTGTTGGGAGCTTTGGTTTATGTGGGAAGCCCAGGTTGCTGTGGGCTCAATTTGGTTTTGGTTTGTTTGGGATTTGTTGTTGAAGCCGGGATTTGTGAGACCGAGCTTGATTGTGTTTGAAAAAAAGTATAGCCAGAGGTGGATTGATTGTGAGCAGCAGTTAGGTTGAGTTGGGCTCGGTTTGGTGTAAGCCCAAGTTAGATGAACATGTGCGGCCAAGAATTGAATGGCCCGATTAGGTGGGCCGAAAGTTGGTTATGTGGGCTGTGTGTACAGCCCAACAGATGTGGGCTTAAGTTTAGGTGTAAGTTAGAAATGCCAGGTTGGCTTACAAAGCCTAGTTGCTCAATTTAGGGGAAACCTAGTGTATGTGAAATTTGGTTTATTACACGATCAAGTGCAACTTGTGCGGGTTCGGCATTGCGATTGACACAAATATTTGCAGCCCAGGTTCTCAAAAATTTTTCACGGGACAATGGTTGACTTATGTGCTCGTACAACACAAAGCTAAACCTACGATTCTCACTACTTGCGGCCTGTGGGGTCTGATGGTAGAGGAGTATAGATGGGTGGGGTTAGCACTCAAGTATAACTTGGCTAGTTTGCCCAACACATGTCTAAGTGCACTCCACAAAGACAAGAAAGTCACAAAAATAAGCGGCCTCAAGAACAATAACTCACAAAAAGAAATGATACCCAATCGCTCAAAATTGAACACAACACAAGAATTTTATGCACAAGATATGACAAGCTTTGGTGCACAAGAATGCCGGGTCACAGCACAAAGTTTATAGCACAAGGTATCAATAAGCGGGCATGCGGTCCGGCACAACTTGGCTCACCAGGGAAGACGGGTTATGCACGTGCTATGCTCACAACCGGGCCCCCGATTACACCAATTTCGTATATTGCAAGTTTGAACAATGTTTAGCACAATGACTCGGCTTATCATGCAAAGGTATGCAAAATGGGCTAATGGCTCATTGTGCCTGGCTCAGCCGGGGTTATAAGACGAAGCTATGTAAAGGCCAAGACTTACAAAGACAACTACATACCCCACTGGCAGCCTTCAGGGGTGGAGTTTGGCTCATCAGTGGTACACGGGAGAGCGGATGGCTCACGGGGCTTAGGTATCAACAAGTCACAAAGCAAATGGCTCACTAAGTCACGGTACAAGTCACGGTGCAAAGATTTCGGGGGTGTGAGAAACGCCTAACACGGTTTATCATGCAATCAAAGCTCGCCACTCCAGCTCACAAATGGGCACACTGCAGGCTAAGGACGGGGCAATGCAAGGCAAGGTTTCACAGTACATACAAGGCACGGGGCAGAGCTCGGGGTTATGCCGGGGGTATGCGAGTTCACCTTAGATCTGTGCTAAGGCAACTGCGAGCTTCGGCTCTCGGCTACAGGGGCTGGAGTTAAACTCAAGTGCTGTTAAAAACCCAAACTTCACAAATGAAGAGACAGCTAGTTCACCCAATTTTCAATGCACAGAACACACACAAACGAGATAGCTCAACAAGATCAATAAATTTTCATTTACGCACCATAAATAGCCACTCGGTTACATTGAGTTTGCATAAGTTTACAGGCCTACCAAGTTTTTGGCGCGCACGGGGACTTGGAGAGTGCCCCGTTGATTGTTGGCTGCCTTTTTCGAACTTCAATTACCTATGTACATAATTTAGTCATCTCATAACTGCCATCTCGTTGCATTATAGCCATCTCATCGTGTTTAGCCGCCTTCCATTGTTAATTTTAGCCAAGCATACAACTTATCCGCATCTCAGAACTTTAGCCGCATTTTCTAGCCCATATTTTGTAGCTTTAACAAGCTATAGCATCTTGCATCTTATTTGTCACTAGTAGCTGTCAAAATCCTGTCGTCAATTCAATTACTGATCTCTTTGCTTTAACATGCACCTTTCTTGAACTCAAACTTCTTTGTTAAGCTAACAGTGCATGTGGTATCTGAGCAAGCCCCCGACTCGTAAGGTACTGAGCTCGTTGTCTTGCGCAGGACCTCTTTTGTGCTACTCTCATTTGAGCAACCAAAGAAAGGGAAGGCAAGAAGCTGAGAACTTGAGGTCAATTGTAATTGAACCTTGTATTAACATACAAATAAGGTAGAAACACAAATTCGGTACTTTGTGAGTCTGTGTAGCATTGAATCGATCTGTTGATGATAACGAGACCTTGTAAAGCTGCCATGGCTACGAAAGCATAACCCATTTTAATTCCACCAATGTCAACATTTGGTTTATGGGGATTAGTCTGCTTGGTTTTGTGGGCTTTGGTTTAAATGGGGAAGTACATCCCATTAGTGAGTTGAGCCAGATTTCGAGATGATGCGGGCTTCATGCAGCGGCCAATTTCACTTTCGGTTGGATTCGGAGCCGAGGTTAATGTCTGATACAGAGTGGTTTGATTGATGAGCGGCCAAACTTAGGGCGGCCCGGATAGTGAATCCAGCACGGCCAGATAAACCAAGATTTGGGCTTCGGTTTTAAATGGGCTGGTTTCTTTGAACTTGTTTATACGCAACCTAGCCTGATTTGGGGTGTTGGGCTCAGAATGTGCATCAAGCTAGTCTGTTGCAGATGCAGCAAAGATCGCTGTGCAAAGATTGTGCACGATTGTGTGCAAAAAGGTTACGTGACAAACTTTGATTCAAGTGCTCTTGGTTGGTTTATGTCAAAGACGGGTGAGCAATTTTCGTGAATTTCAAGCACAGACATTACACAGCCACAGGCTATCTTGAACTACACCAAGCCAGCAACTCTCTAAGTGCGAAAGCCAAACACGAGAACAACACACATAATTTCTCAAACTTAAAACACAAAGACAAAGACAAAGGATAGATTGGTTACCCGGTTTTCACAGAGCATGCAAATGGTGCGAGGCTGATGGCTCAACAAGCTCAGTTGAGCCAGGGTTTGATCTAGCATTAGTTCAGGGGAGCATACAAGCACGAGACAAGATGCGGCTCAAGGTCAATGTGCACTTACGGGGTCTCAGGGAATTGAGCACGGCTCGTAGGTATGCTCGGGGCTGGTTATGTGATTGCACGCTCAAGCTCAAAAAATGGAGCTTGGCTCGAGTAGTGTGGCTTCTAGTTTGTGCAAGACAGACTTAGAATCATAAAGACACAACCATTATCAGCATATGTCAAGTACCCGGTGCTTTTAACAATACGGAGCTGAGCTCAAAGGGATGCCACAAGGCAGAGCTATCAAGTGCACAAGACATCTTATGATGGCTTAAGTGCAAAGAACAACACGTAGCAACACACAATTTCACCAAAGTAAAACAAACTCGGTGGTTATGCGGAGTTGGCTTATATGGCAGAGCCTTGAGTGCAGCTCAGTCTAGGTTTTTGGTGGGTTCAGTTTGTTGCACAGTTTAGGTGCTCATATAACACGAGCAATACAACAGCATAGGATGGCAGTTCACACAAGTCACAGGGCAGAGCTCAGGGTATGCTCAGGTGGGCTCAACAGGTTACACAAATTCACAGGTCTATCACCAGGCTCAACAGGTCACATTAGGGTGCGCAAAC
This sequence comes from Papaver armeniacum, assembly GCA_023531295.1. Classification (NCBI taxonomy): domain Eukaryota; kingdom Viridiplantae; phylum Streptophyta; class Magnoliopsida; order Ranunculales; family Papaveraceae; genus Papaver; species Papaver armeniacum. Next base: position 16,749 of record JAJJWW010014542.1, on the reverse strand, counting down.
AAACTCATATAACTCATGTGAATGATTACCTCAGGTCAAGCTCATACAATTTGTTATATTCATGCAACTTCAGTGTAGATGCTAGCCCTAACATGGGTTACGAGGTCATGCTCAAAGACATAGCTATCACCTAGCAAATATGTTTAGCATGCATTCATGGATTGTCGCCCATACATTCATCAATCCGGAGCATAGTTAGAGGATGATACCAATTCCACACTCATCTTCTCCGTGCCTTTATCCTTCCTTGCCGAGTTATGCAGCGCACACAACGATTTTAGCAGCCGATAGGCACAAACAAGCAATATGGGTAGCACAGTGGGATGGCTTCACCCTTACCACATGCTCCTTCCCCGGGTTGGCTTGCATAGCAAAGACAGAGACAAAGAAGATACCTGTGGACAGAGCTCAGCAGCCACAGTTTCTTTGGCTCAACAAAAATTCTCGATTCTACGAAGTGCAAGTTCAAAGCAAGACAATAACTAACAGCTAAGTACAAATGATGCTAATTTGAGAATGCGAGATGGAGTTAATGCAATGAAGATCGGATGGAGTTAATGCAATGCAAGGTGTAAAATAAATATGTACAAGGTGAACCGAGTTCCACTACAATGCAAGGTGCTTATTTTACGTGATGTATGCTTTAAACTATAAAGAAAGAAAATTGGCAGATGCACAAATTAAGCTTTAAGATGCTGCAAAGGTTAAAACAAGATACAAATTCTGAGATGACTATAAATTACACTACTAAAGGTTAAACAACAATGCGAAGTAAATATGTACGAGGGTAGTAAAGAAAAACAAAAAGCGAGCAACAAGAATCGACTCAAAGACACGCAAGTCCGACAACGGCGCCAAAAACTTGGTAGGCCTCGAAAGGTGTTTCTATTTAGCCTACATGTTATAATCCGCAAGTGCACGGCGTACGTTATGAAGTACGGGCAAATACGAGTCGAACCACGAGACTTGTGGTGCCGATAAGTGATCAAGGCTTGCTAGACCGAATTTCGTGAAGTAATAAGTGACGTAGCTAATGTTTTGTGTCGTAGAAACGACTCGAAGTTGTTTTTAGTGACTCTAAGCTAAGGCAAAGAAGATTGTAACAATTTATAGAGAACTAGGTGTCGAATCCACCTCCTAATCTCGGCTAAGTCGGGTTCAATGTTTGCTAAAGTTCTCGTCCCTTTGCAATGGCAATTCTACCATTCATCCGAGGTCTCAATGGGTGGCTTACTATCAACTAAAGTGATTAACTAATTCCTAGTATTAGCTTGTCTTATCATAGTACAACTAATCACAAATCGGTTTCCACTTACTTAGATGATCAAACTTACCCTAAGATGGATATTTAATCGCAATTAGAGTATCTCTCCCAAGTACTAGTCGTCTTCTCGTGGCACAACTAGTCCGAGGATCAATCACTGGGCAATGAGGTATGAATGCAACACACACAACATGGAAATAGTCCGACTCACAAAAGGATGCATGACATACACAATGAAAGTAACATACCGAGGTGTTAAGATTAAATGTATCCTAAGCATTAAAGCACAACCAAGAACAATTAACAAAATATAAACCAACATTAAGAACAGATTATGGGTTTTCATCCAACCCTAGCAGATTATTTAGAACATGATTACAACAGAAAATAAACTACAAATTAACCTAATTGACACACTGGCTAGCCCAGGCATGACTAAAATCATGTTCTCCCTCTTCTATTTATACATGCAACAATTTCCCCAAAACTGACAAACCCTAATTCAATTTAAAATAGAAATTAAATCAAAATAATTCGAACCCATACTTCGATTCCTGGTCGTCTCCTCTTGTCGTGCGGCTTTGAGAGCTCCCTCACTTGATTGATTGATCAAAACCTAACCCTAGTTCTTCCTATTTCTCACTTAGCCTCTAGGAAAGAAGCTATGAGAGAAATAGAGAGAAGCTAGGGGGAGAAGGGGTGCGGTTGGAGGCTGTGGTGTCAGTGGTGGTGATGGTGATAGAAGAGGAGATGGTGGTGGTGAGGGTTTCACGAGAGGAGAAGAGTTTGCTAGAGGTGAGAGCGACGGGAGAGGAGGAAAGAGAAGATGGAGGAGTAAATGGTATGGGTCGATGGGTATAGGGTTAGGTCATTTCGTTGTGGGGGGAGACATCGAATGCCGATGGGACGTGGGCTTTGAGCGAGCGTTGGATTTAGGCGAGAAGATCTGAGCAATCGGCCGAGGAGGATTTGGGAGTAATCTGGTGTTGCCGCGGGAGAGCAGCGATCTTCGATGCGCATGGAGGTAGTGACAGTTGGATGTAGGGCTGAGCGAGATCTCGACGGCTCGGGATGAACGGTTCGGATCCGGGTCGTGGGTAGCTCTAGCCCATGTCTTCCTTGTTGGGTTGCAACCGATTTTGCGCGCGGCTTTGGCTATCACGCGCTCCATAGATGTTTGACTCCAATTCTTCACTCTTTAGCTCCTCGTTTCTCGGACTTTATTTATTACCTAAAAACACAAAATTAATTAATACAAATATTTATTCTTGAAAACAAAGAAAACACAGAATGCTGGGATAATATCGATTTCTAAACGCAAAGATGAGTAAAATGCCAATAAAAAGGTGTATAAATATGCACTATTTGGCACTCATCATATGAAATCAATTTTCGCCCATGGGAGCCGGTCCATAGGTCAGTGACTCAAATTGACACCTTTGCTTCTGCTCCGCTCATGTCTTTGTCTTCTGATGGCGATTTGAGCGTTGGTGAAAACTTGTTCATTCAAAGTCGCTTGCCGTTATATGCCATCTTTCTTCATGGGATCTTTCCAGATAGATGCTTACAATATTGACCGTGCTGCTCGTCACATGGGTTTCGATTAAGGGGTACCTCTTGCTTACCAGCCGGTGCTTCCTAAGGATTCATTGCGTGCCACCCTCAATGCCAGTGCCCTCGAGCCGGGTATCCGCCTTCCCTTCTTACAAATGGGAAGAGTAACCCGACGACCTTTGGCTATAACGAGTTCGTGCGACGAGTTTATTATGATCCAAGCTTTTGTGAATAACGTGGTGGAGAACGTTCGTTGTAAACCTTCCCCATCAGTTTGAAGAAGTACCCAATGTTGAGAGATCTCAAGCGAAAGTTGCCTAGCAACTCGGAAGTCCCTCAGCCAAGGAACGGAGAACGAAAAATCGTCTTTGGCGGGTTCGAGACGGTTTCAAAGATCCTCCCACGCTCTCGTGTCTTTCGGAGTTCTTCCAATAACCGGGTATGTGTCGCTTCTTCATTGATTTGTCTCAAAACACGTGAATTTCTGCTGAAAACATGTGTCTTGTTTCTTCAGGGCTTCGGTAGTGTTAATGCTTTATTGCCCTTGCACGTTACCGAGAGGCGGCAATTTCTTCAAAGAATTGCGACAGACCGAGCCTTCTCATAGCGGTGATGAGTCAGAGAAAGAAGAAAGTTCGACAAGTGAGAGTGATTCCTCTGGCAGCACTGGTTCTTTTTCGGGAAGTGGTTCGGTGAGTTCCGCGCTTCTTTTCTTCCTTCTTCTGTTTCTTCCCTTGAAAAATGTCTGACTCAGGTTCGCAGGAGAATCCGGTTCGGAGGACGATTCTCGGGGGTAGAGCCACATGGGAACTTGCTCTTTGTGGCCGCGTGCGTGACTTGGAGATGGGAGTTAGCCAATTGTTGAGCGATGTGGTCCAAACGGTGGATGATTCTCGATGGTTGCACGCGTAGACATGGAGGAAAACCCTCTGCCAGTCGTGAGGCTGGAGTGCGGCGCCATTTTTGATCCCATACTTGGTTCCTTATCCAGGTCATGTCTGGTTGGCGGCTTGGCCAGTGCGGCTAAGCATGAGGCGTTATACACCGTAACTGGGAGAAGTGCGGACATATGGCCACAACCAAGAAAGTCACTAGTCGATTTTCACCGGTTAAGCGTGTGGAAGAGGCTTTATCTTCCATCGAGGATATGCGTGAGGTGACCGGGTCGCACCGTTTCAAGACATTTTTCTTGGCCATCGGGAGCACCATCGCGACGTGTGCGTGAAAAGGAGTTCAACACCTCGTGGTTTGTCGAAGGCCTTCTTGAGATCCAAAAGTTGAAAGATGCAACAACCGAAAGCCTTTCCCATAGGAGATTGCACGACAGAGGTAGAACTTCGAAAAGCTTTCCAAGATGTTGACTATGAAGAGAATGGCTCTTGAAGATGCAAAGTTGACTTTCTCAAGAAGAGCAGACCTCATGGGATGATTTTCCTTGAATGTTTCTCTAAACTTTCATTTAGGTTTTTTTTTTTTTTTTTTTTCGAAAGACATATCGGATGTCCGGTTTAAGGTTTGACCAGTTTTGGTAGACAGGCTGGTAGCTTTTGAGATATTGGCTTATTTCAAGGGATGAATGGTTTTGATAATATGACTCGATTATGTTTTGGGAAAGGAATATTGCTTTTATGAAAGTGTGCTAGCAATAGGCACAATACTCGGTGGTATAATGGTTTTACTAAAAACCTAAAACAAATCGTATATCTTGCGCAGTTAAGAATTTACTCACTTTTTTTGCGAACATGCCCTCTTCATGTAAAAAGGCGGTTTCTTGCAGCATCGCCCGACAAGTCCCCAATCATTGGTAGCATCTTTCAAACGAGTCCCCGTTTTCTTGTGTAGTTTTACAACCTTGTAACTTGGTTGTCATCGGTAGTTGCGTCGGATTAGTCGCCTTCCCCTACCATCTTGACATCTCGGGTCGAAGAACGAGATCGACAAATCGACATTGTGGCCGATAGATCAATCCTCCCGCTGTGGTCGCCAATTGTTTATGGGTGAAAATCGTTTCTGCCGATTTCGAGAACGGTGAGGTGAGTGAGAAACCTGGTTTAAACCTAAACAAATGTCTTTGCACGTGAGCACTTTATAGATTCGAGAGATCAATGCACAAGTCCGGCCTAAACCAAGAAATGGCCAGTTCAGACTTGCTTCGGTCACAAAGTGGAAGAGAAGGGTTGATTTGGGGAGGGAAGCAAAGAAAGTGTTGAGACGAGAATAGTTACTGGGAGAGTAGTGTCTCGACTTGTATCGAGAAAGTGAAAGCTTAAAAACTTGCAAGAGATGAAAGCTTTTTTTTTTTGAGAGCTTGCAAAGTTGCATTTTACGAGAGTGTAGTATTTTTCTCGACCGAGACTTGTTATCCGGGTGAAATAGAGTAAGACCTATTTATACAAGTCGAGATTGAAACGTACCCGGTCTCATGAAGGAAGAGAGTAAAGGGTGAAATAATGGGAGGAGAGGTGGTAACCTTACGGTGTTAATGGGTGAAAACGTTTTCACCATTATTTCCTCATTTATTTGACCGCTTTATTCCTTTTCACGCTTTCTTAATGTGAGCGTAGTGTCTGCCAAGTGTGACCGCCAAACCAAAACCCCGAAAGCATCCCCCGTTTGTGTTGATGTCTCGAGTGTTGGTTGCATCTTGAGTGCAAGTGGTGCTTGCTAGGGGCGCATGTGGCATGTGCCAATGACGTGTGTGGAATGGCTTGGTGGTAGGTTGCACGGTTTGCAAGTTAGGCTACCAGCGTGTGTGTTTGGCATGTGCCAATGGTATGTGCGGAATGCCTCGGTGGTAGGTTACCATTTGCAAGTTAGGCTACCGGGCGTGTGTGTTTGGCATGTGCGGAATGCCTCGGTGGTAGGTTGCACGGTTTGCAAGTTAGGCTACCGGCGTGTGTTTTGGCATGTGCCAATGGCATGTGCGGAATGCCTTGGTGGTAGGTTGCACGGTTTGCAAGTTAGGCTACCGAGCGTGCATGTTGGCATGTGCCAATGGCATGCGTGGCGTTAGGGCCGTGGCCTTGGTAAGAAAAGATACCCCGAGCATGTTGGCATGTGCCAATGGCATGCGTGGCCGTTAAGGCCGTGTCCTTGGTAAGAAAAGCTACTGTGAGCATGTTGGCATGTGCCAATGGCATGCGTGTGTCGTTAGGGCCGTGGCCTTGGTAGGAAAAGCTACCGGTGAGCATGTTGGCATGTGCCAATGGCATGCTTGGCCGTTAGGGCCGTGGCCTTGCAGGAAGAGCTACCCGGCGAGCATGTGCCAATGGCATGCGTGGCCGTTAGGGTATGGCCTTGGTAAGAAAAGCTACCAAATGAGCATGTTGGCATGTGCCAATGGCATGCGTGTCCGTTAGGGCCGTGGCCTTGGTAAGAAAAGCTACCACGAGCATGTTGGCATGTGCCAATGGCATGCGTGGCCGTTAGGGCCCCGTGGCCTTGGTAGGAGAAGCTACCCGGCGAGCATGTTGGCATGTGCCAATGGCATGCGTGGCGACTTGGCCTAGGTTGTATGGTTTTTGTAAGCCTGAGGGCGCTATATTTGGCATGCGCCAATGGCGCATACGGCTTGGAAATGTGGCTTGTGGTGCGTGTTGGCATGTGCCAATGGCACGTCTGACCATGTTGAGCTAGTTGCACGTTTTGCAAGCCCAGGGCGCTATATTTGGCATGTGCCAATGGCATACGGCTTAGTTTGGCATGGTTGCCAATGAGTGCGATATGTAGTTTGGTTTTGGCGTCGTTGCCATGGTGCGCGATGCAGCGGCTTGGTTTTAGGCGTTGTTGCGGTGTGCGGCTTGGTTTGGCATTGGCTTGCCATGGTGCGCGCGTGTGCGGCTTGGTTTGGCATTGTTCCCATGGTGCGCGGTGTGCGGCTTGGTTTGGCATTGTTGCCATGGTGCGCAGGTGCGGCTTGGTTTGGCATTGTTGCCATGGCGCCAAGAGTGTCGCGGCTTGGTTTGGCATTGTTTCCATGGTGCGCAGTGTGCGGCTTGGTTTGGCATTGTTGCCATGGTGCGCAGCGATGTGCGCTTTGGTTTGGAATTGTTGCCATGGTGCGAAAGTGTGCGGCTTTGGTTTGGCATTTTTGCCATGGTGCGCAGGGTGCGGCTTGGTTTGGCATTGTTGCCATGGTCTTGTGATGTGGCTTGGTTTGGCATTGTTGCCATGGTGCGCGGTGTCTGCGGCTTGGTTTGGCATTGTTGCCATGGTGCGTGCGGCTTGGTTTGGCATTGTTGCCATGGTGCGCGCAAAGTGCGCTTGGTTTGGCATTGTTGCCATGGTGTGCATGTGCGGCTTGGTTTTGGAATTAGGGTTACAGGTTGAAAACCCTAATCTGGTATTTTGAAAAAAAATACCCCTATTAATTATTTACACAGGTTAAATGCTCTTAGTTAATGTGTTGCCTAGTAACACTAGGTCATGGGGTTTTACGATTTTACCCCTTGTTTAAAAACCACCATCAACACCGGTATATGGATTTATACACTAATGTGCAAACACACTATATATGCTTATATCCATAGTTGGTAATCTCAACTCTACATTTCAATCATTGAACATTCTTTTATAATGTTATAACAATTGTTATTCACGACTATCGTCGTCAAAGCTATTTTCAAGATTGAAACGTCATCATGACTTTCGTCACGGTAAAGATGAAAATGGTTAAAGCGAAAGCTCACTAACACATATTTCGAGAAAGATAGGCGAGCAAACTCGGCTCAAATAGCAAATGTGTATGTATGAAAACTATCATACTTATACGACTATTGTCTCAAGAGTAGGAGATAGAGTATACTTTTGAGTGACAGATAAGTTCAAGTCTCCACATAACTTTTTATCGGATGAAGTTCCACTTATTCCTCGAGTAGTTCTTCGTCTTCGTAAGATGATCGCCATGGTGTCTGGATCTCAACTACACTTAACTATCCTAGACCGATACTTAGTTATAAGTAAACTAGAAATCAAGACATATAGTTTTGATCACTAATATTTACAAACATGCTTGAGATAGTAACGCATGCGAGTTCGACCGAGCAATGCTCTAACAGCTATTGCATGCATTAAGGATTGATCGTTATCCGTTACAATAACCCTTGGAAAATCATCGCTGTTGTAAATGGACCTCAACGTATCCAACATCCAAATGAAACTCACGTTGTTCTCATGATCCATTAAACCCCATGCAATCTTAAACGTCTTTTTGTCTGAAGTGTGACAAGAAATGTTCAACAATGGCATGTTATATTTGTTTTGTCTTATAAGTGGCATCTATCAACAAAATTTGATGAAAACACTGAGCCAATTGGATCATATCAGGATGTGCCATGAAAATACGAAGCACTTTACCATCATTTTCTTCCGTTCTCAACGTGTAGTCGTGTAACTCAGATAACCATTGTGATTGTTGCATGACCGTTCTACCATCCTATTCCATCCTTTTGATCGTAGCTAGGGCCGACTTAATTGTAGACAAAGAAGACAAGTTGTCGGGGTCGTCCGCCTTTATTTTACGTAAGATCGCACTCGCTTTTTGGATCCACATGGACCTCACCGTATCCATTTCATGTGGTTTTAGCTTCGCAACCATTACATGTCCAATAAGATCTTCCGGATCATCGCGGTTGTGACAACCATTTGAAACTTTATACATTTTCCAATCTTTACTTTCCCTACCGTCGGGCTTGTAGAAGACAATCTTAGATGAGCATCCAATCTTCTTTGTATGGCTTCGGTATTTCCTATCCATATTCCTTACATACTTATTATTCTTTCCCTCATGACTATTTTTCTCCCCACCTCGCTCACAAATCATTTCAAACCGAATGTCCTTCACACAACTGTTCTGAACTACCACGCACATCTTCTCTTTTGCCTTGTTCATAAGTCATTCCTTTGCCACCTTCTTACTTCCAAATATCTATATGCGCATATAACAAAACAAAAATAATAAGCATAACCATCTAACATACATGATTTCAAAAAGAAAAGATAATTCATGAGCATACCAAATCGTTTGCATAGTGTAGGGAAGTATCAGGACTCAAATAATAATCGTCATCAACCGCTACAACAGCCTACGCACGATAACAACAAGTTATGCATTAGCAATCAGAAGCAAGTTTTAAAGAATATATAACCGATTATATAACAATCGGTAATCAAGTACGATACAAGGCAACTGATTATCTAATAATCGGCAGTCTTATACTACCATAGGCTACCGATTAACGAAATAGAAAAATGTACAATTGTTCAGTATAAAAAACTTCAATAACAGAGGATAAATTAATTCACAAACAACCGATTATGAAATATCAAGAATTACGAATATTTCATTTTTGGAGAAATTCGTATTTGGGGCGACTTTTGAAAATCTGACGTTTGCTGATGTATAAAGCTTCCGATTGTGAGAAATTAAAGCTTTCAATTTGGGTTTTTTTTTTCATATTCTGTAGCTTAATACATTAACAAACGTCCGATTGTAGATATATTGGAGACATTTTCTTGTAATCGGTAGATATGGTACTAAATCAGCTACCGATTATATGTCGTTCATGGCATTCAATGCATGCAGAATTCGAATTTTCACGTTCAAAAACACACACAAACGCACATAACATGGGTATTAGAGTTTGTTAACAATATGCATGTATGTTTGATGCATCGTTAGCTTCGATTTCGGGTGATTCTCCGTTTTCTTCCATGAAAGCGTCGTCTAGGGTTTCATCTTCATGAAAGTTTGGATCATTCAACATATACCCCAAATCGTCATCTCTAAACGGTAGTGACCTTGAACTTCAACAACTTCACGTTCTTCTTCGTACCCATCCATGTTTATGGAAGTTGGCAACATACATACACCCACTTCTTCTTCTTTTTTTTTCTTCTTCTCTCACTCAATCGGAAGTTAGGGACATATCTCACAATGACTCAAAAAAAATTTCCAAACACTAATATATAGAAAACAGACTACCGATTACAAGAGTTTTCTTCCGATTATTTTTTGAAATTACCGATTATTGCTTTGGCTACCGATTATTATTTTGGCAAAGGTTGAATCTGGGGCTACTTATAATTAGTAGTTTACAATTTAGATTAGCTATCGATTATGGCAGATTTCAAATCTTCATCAAATGAAGGATTTAAGATAAATCTCATTTTGGGGCAACCCATAATCGGGAGGTTAGGTAACCTATTTAGCTTCCGATTATGGCTACATCCAAAACACTAACCAAATGGTTATGGTTGGTTGTGTATCCTCAAAACCTATGGAATTTGGCCAAGGTTGAATCTGGGGCTACTTATAATCTAAGTAAGTTTATAAGTTATATTATCTACCGATTATAAAAGGGCATATTAGCTTTAAATATCCACACATTAATCTAGGAACTACTTAGTATATATTTACCTACCGATTATTGTTTAACTACCGATTGTTATGTTTGCTACCAATTATAGAAGGGCATATTGGCCATTCGAAAAATCAAGATAAGGGGTAGCTTAGATTTACGCTTGGGTGACCTTTTTTGTCTCGCCCCTAATTCTTTTTAAATTCACCCTAAAAATGCCAGGTTTATTTGGGCTCCAAATCGTAATTATGGAAGTTAATATTTTATAAAACTACTTGTAAAATTAGGTTAAGTAACTATAATCAAATGATTCGATTTGAATGAAGAATATCATCTTCCTAAAGAGCTATGGAAGTTAATATTTTAACCATGAACAGAATCCAACTTTATAAAAGAAAGATCCATATTCCTTCTCGATGAGATTATGATTATTTTCTTTGGATTTGGTGAGCAAGTGAGTAAGAATTTCCTTACCAGAACCCCGTCCAATTGGCTGATCATGGCAGTGGCACTAACTAATAAGGGGGCAAATCTATAAATACTTAAAGTTTTCAAACCTAATATGATAATTAATTAAAGCCTAATATGTAATTTGAAATTCTAGGGACCGTTGTCCCCACCAGACTTGTGTAGCTCCGTGCCTGCATGGCACTTGATAATTAAACAAATGTTAATCATGTTTGTCCTGCTAACATAATAAACAATTAATACAAGATTGATATGATTATTACATGTTCTGTCACAATCACTTGTGAAAAGTAAATAGTCTATTTATTCTAAAGAAACTTGTTTTATATACAAAATCATCAAATCTGAATTCCAAAATCACTGTTGATGAATGACATTATTTTTGCTTATTCATTCCAACCTTCTAGATAAAATGTGAACATGGGAAGTATTTTACTCATCAATTCCAAATCATAGAAGTTACTTTATACCTGCTAAAGATGTGTTCGTTCAAGATATTTCAAAGACCCCAAACGATATTTTCAAAGATTCCAGTGGATTGCTCTTGATCACTCCAAATGGATGGGAATGAAATATTCTTAAGAGATAATGAGAGTAAAAAGATGGATAGAGAAAGAAAAAAAATTAGATATAGGTTCCCCCAACAAAGGCAAGCCTGCGGAGCTGTCACTTAAAGAGAGCGTGGGGAAAGAATATACTTTGTTGCACACTAACTATTTGCCAAACTGGCTTCACCATATGCATCTGCACATTCAAAAGTTGTTCGATCGAGAATATATGGATAAGTTGGCATTTACAACAACAAGGTTAGGATTTGAACCTATATAAAGGGAGCAAGTGAACCTGCTGCTTTAGTACGAGCAAACAAAGATTTAACAACTTGTTTTGAGTTGTACGAGCAAACCAGTTGTGAGATGGCACCACAAAAAGACCTATCAAAAGTTGGGTTTGAGGGTTTTGGTATGGTCGAAAACTTGCGCAAGGGTACCGCTCCACAGCATGTCCAGCACCCTCATCATTACCATTACCGACAACAGCAGACTCCACCGCAAACAAACTATGTCGAAGTCATTGACTGTTATGAAGCAGTTCGTAAATATGGCGGTGTGCTGGAAGTTGAGAAGCATCATTACAACAAGCAGGCTCCACCACCAAGACTAAATAGCTATGATGCAGCACAGATGTATGACGGCGTGTTGTTTGTAGATAACAACAATCCCAGGAAGAAGCAGAACATGCTTCGTAAACCATACTACTAGTCCTGTTATCTCGAAGGCAGCTCGATCCTGACGTAATACATAGTCTCTCTTTGTTGTTCTACTTGTTAGTAGTATCTTCTATCTCACACTTGTTGTAGTAACTTGTAGCAGATCTCTCCTGTGCAAAAGGAGGTGCTGTTAACATGTCCATATTATAGTTCACAACTTGATGTATCAGTAATCTAATAGTTTATATTATGTGGCTTCTTATTGATTTAGGGGCGGTTATGTGGAATTCTTTCCAGAAAATCTAATTTCGGATAGCCCAAAACCTGCTTAAGCTCAGAAAGTAGGCAAAAACATCACCAACGCATTTCTTGATAAAGAGAAAAATCAATATGCATTTGAAATTTGATAAATCTTCTAAACACCTCTTATGAATGACAGGAAGGGTTGGGGAGGTATATATATATCAACATAGTCTTCACAATATGATGGTCAGAAAAATCAAAAACTCAACCTGCAATTCTGCATCACCATAAGCTGAACAATGCATGTCTCATGACACTCATGTAGCCAACTGTATAGTGCTACTCCGTAAACGCCATTGTCAACATCTAGTATCTAACCAAACCATATATAAGAAACAAATTTAACTATTTCACTATTAAGTCGAAAATCCAAAGAAATGAGAGAAAAAAATCCCAAAGACGAGTTAATCCAAAATATCTGTAGCAGAGGTGACTACTACGTACCACACTTAGTTTTCGTCAGTTGGAATACAAATAATGATTGATCTTGGTGGACTGGAACCACCATCACCTTAGGTAATAGTAAGAATCATAATTTGAATCATAAGGCGAGTGTGAAGTGCGAGTTAGGTGCTCACCTGGGCGACCAAGGCGGACTGGCGTGCAGGAGGCGACTTGCTAATAAAGCGCCTAAGCCGCGTGTATCATTAGTTTATTTTTCTGTCGCCAGGGCGCCCTAAGCGAGGCGTCAGGGGGCAATTGCTGGAAATCTTCCGATTTCTTCCACTTAATCATATCCCGAACAATTAATGGGCTAATTAAAATTTACACTGGGCCAAATTTTACAAATGTTAAAAATTACACTAACAAAACATATTTTTAGAAATTTTGGGGTGGGCTTCAGCCTGGGTAAGCCACCCCCTAATACCGTCCCTGGAAAAACAACATGACACGTCTAAGAGAAAAATACTCTCTCCCCCACGTTTCACTACAGCTGTCATTTGAGTGGTCATTAGAACTGTGAAGAGTGTGGTGAATAGCAAAGCCGATATATATATACCCTAATTCTTATTTTTCTCTAAATAAAGAACGCGAAATTGGGGGATATAAAAACTAATTGGGGGATATAGGAAAAGGACAAAAAAAAGTCCAAATATCAATTCGGGGTCACCCCTTATCTAAGTATTTTTTTTAAATCCTAATCTACCCCTCACTAATCAGGTTTAGTGGTTAATAATAATTAGTAAAAAATCTTAAGTATTTGTTAAATGATTAGTGTGTATTTGTATTTGGGTGAATGAGATGAGAGTAGAAAGATGGAAAAAATTTGAGAGGGAACTTTTTTTGTGGAAGTGGAGGATGATTGTGAAGAGAGAATTGTTCTTTAAGAGGTTGAAAATTTTGATTTTTTTTTTCTTTGAATCCACCATTGTTGCGGCTGAAAAAGCTTGGTGCCGGCATGGTATTCAACCAAAAAACCATGCCGGCATTTTCTGGAAATTTTTATAAATTGCCACTATCCGGGGGGTTCGGGGGGGCATGGTATTCAACCAAAAAAACCATGCCGGCATCTTCAAAACCTTTTTTTTCTGGTTTTAATGAGTCTAATTCCTAAGTGACAAATATGTGATTTTTCGAGCATGCAGGACCACTTCCGGAATGGTTTTTGTTTTGGAAATTCTATCTTGAACATGATGAAAAGTATCCAGGAAACTTCAATTTTTTCACTTGACTACCGGCATTGATAGATTTCTATCGAGCATGCCTAAGACCATTTTCTGGCGTGGTTCTTCACCAATTCCTAAGATGGTCTTCATCACTTTTACGATGTTTATAAATATTCCGTTTTGAGTTTTTTCGGTTTTAATCACCCACTTCCGGCACAAGCAGTAGTTAATTCTCGAAAGATCCGGCACCGGGTTCCTGATAGCATGTTGCTTAAATTTCTATGCCGGCACATGATGAAAAGTATCCGGAAACTTCAATTTTTTTTTCACTTGACTACCTAGCATTGATAAATTTCTATCGAGCATGCTCGTGATTTCAAGATTCGGCATTGAATGTTAGTTACCAACCATGCCGAAAACAAATTCTAAGTTTTGGAAGAACAAACTCCTAAGTTTTGTGGTTCCAAACCTAAAACAAATCAAGCAAACACATTGTTCAAGACTCACAAACAAACATAAACCAACACTAGATTGTTCAAACCAAACTAATACTCTTCATCTTGCTCATCTTGCTCATTGTGCTCATTGTGCTCACGGATTGCAAGTCGACTACGGTCAACACCACTCTCCCAAATTATCCCTCTTGTACTGATTTTGGCAAACGAATCTTACGACCTTCATCTTTCCTCGAGAGGCAGAGATCGAGGAGTATCAAGACCGTCCCCTTCTTCTCTCTTAGTGATAACATCTTTATTTTTTCTTTTGTTGGCTTCCTTTGCTTTTGACCTATAGTGCTAGCCACGGAAAGCAATGAATATAAGACAACTCAACTTCGCTTTTAGTAGACGCATTGAATACCTTAAACTAAACCACGGCGGTACAATGTCCGAAAGCGTACACATTGACTAATCGACAAGTTTGCATTTCACCTACCGCATACAAATGAAACCTAAAATATATGCCGCATTGTTGACAATGTTCCCCCGTATGTTTTAAGTCCACTACCCGCATTTTCGAATAATTAAAAACAATGCGTGCTAAACCGGTATGTAATGAAACCAAAATCTATGCCAGACCGGTGACAAATTCATAAACTCTCTCCGTGTGTTTTAAGAGTACTACCGGCATGCTCGAAATATTAGAAATGCATGCCTAAGTACCAAACCGCATGGAATGAATCCAAAAACAATGACTAGTGATCGTTGGCAAATGCATAAACTCTCCCGTATGTTTTAAGTCCACTACCTAGATACACGAATTATTATCAAACAC
This sequence comes from Papaver armeniacum, assembly GCA_023531295.1. Classification (NCBI taxonomy): domain Eukaryota; kingdom Viridiplantae; phylum Streptophyta; class Magnoliopsida; order Ranunculales; family Papaveraceae; genus Papaver; species Papaver armeniacum. Next base: position 1,716 of record JAJJWW010014542.1, on the reverse strand, counting down.
TGAGGTACTACAAACCCAAGACCGTATTCATCCTAGATTGAATGCCTGTAGTGAAAATTCAGTCTCTGGTTATTCTCACAAACCTAAGACTTTGTATTCATCATAGATTGAATGCCGAAACACAAAACTTAAGACCGTATTCATACGAATATAGCAATGCTTGTGCTCTACAAACTCAAATCTGTTTGAGTTAGGTTTCACGATTCTAACCTAAACCCATTGCCATAGTAACGATTTAAACACCTACAAAGTAGTTTTAAATGACTTACCTTCCCACGTAAGCCATATATTTGTGTAGTTGATCGCCGATAACGTTGCTTCTTCGTGTTCTTGCTCTTGAGCAATCTTAGCAAGTCTTTCCTGTTTTTGTTGAGCAATCGATGATGTTGAGTTGGATTGGGCATTTGGTTTCTTTCGTGAGGCATTGTTAATGATTCTGGTTGGTTAATCGACGAAGAAATTTTTTGAATCGAATAAGAACGATGAAGAACATCTTGAAATTTTTTTTCAAAAACTAAACCCCTAACAGTGCCGGTACTGAATTAGAAATGGGGGATATATGTTTGGGTTTTTTGATTTTATTGTTTTAGTAGAGAGGGTATTATGGTATTTTCATAATGTTTTTTAATTAACCAAAGGGTATTTTAGTATTTTCATACCCAAAAATCACCCCTTATCAGACACCATGGGTTGGGAGAAGTAATCTATATCCCCCAATTACTTTTTCTATCCCCCAATTGCGTGTTCTAAATAAACTCTAAATCTAACTTTCTCTAAAATAATTTTTTCTTAAACATGATCACATTTAAATTGATCGGGTGTATAATCTAATTGTTCTTTTAAAACGATTCCATGACAACATTAATTGAAATGGAATTAACTAAGGTTTTGTTCTTTTCCTATGACCATCCTCCTAGAACTCCATAAACATTATCTATTAAAAAAAAATATCTAAGATTATATTTTTTTTCTTCTCAAAAATTGATCGAGGGTATTGATTATTTTGCAAAAACATTAATATGTCAAATATCTTCCATAAATTTAATTAGATAATTAGCATCTTTTTGTTGTTGTTGTTGATGTTGATTTAGGGATTTGATAATTATCTTATTAATTTAGATTATATATAATAGGGTAATAATAAATAATTTTGTGGGCAATGTAGAATGATTATTAAGGTATGTTGGTTTTTTTTTTTTTTTTTTTTTGATGCAAAGTAATATATTAATCAAACAACAAAGTACATAAGATTTATAATATCTTTTTTTCAAAAATATTGGACGTTACACTAGATTGCGAAGTCCTTATCTCGAATTTTGGTTGAGAGATTCCAATATTCTTTGCTCGAGCTTCCTTAGCTATGTTGTCCGCCACAGAGTTATATCTTACGTTAATATACCGCACCCGAGCTTGAGAGTTTTTGCGAATGTTTTGAGTCTCCTTTATAGTGTTTTCGACTCCAATATGGAATCGACATACCTTATTGATGGTTTAAATTTAGCATTTTACAATCCGTAACTAATGTAACGCTAGATAAAATGTTATTATCGACGGAAGAAGCTTTAATAAAGCTTTTGATTAAATGGAACAAAAGCCCCCGAAATGCGATCCCGGGGCCGCAATGTGCATAAAAGTTTCGCTATCCATTAATATAGGATGAAAGCATATTGTTGAATATTCCTTTTTAAAAGCCGCATCTATAAACAACAATCCAAA
>JAJJWW010014541.1:0-147098 GCA_023531295.1 Papaver armeniacum | reverse complement strand
AGCCATACTCCATATATGCTTCTTTCACAAGCACCCTCATAACAAAACAGTCTATATAATCTCATGGCACTCTTCCCGGGGAACCAAAAACTATGAAAGTATTGAAAACCTTGCTAAACAAATGAACACGTCTTAAACATACTGAGACTTATTCCCAAAGTTTTGTCAACAAGGCTAACATACGCAAAGAAAGAAGATAGATTGGAAATGGGTCTACATTGGGAGATTATGCTGATAAATACCATGTGAAACGAGAAATATCAAGATTCATCGATAACTCACGGAATTACAAAGAAATCTTTGAAATTTCTTTATGGTAAAAGAAAGAAATTACTATCCAAATCCCGGGTTAACTAGCAATGAAGATTATAAGGTTTTGGGGAAAGGGGGTACCTGAGGAATTTTTCGACAAGCTCATTTGTCTTAAGCGAGGTACCACAACGGGACAGTTTCATTGATGAAGCAAACACACAAAGTACCATGGGCTTAGTCAAAAGAATCCCAACCCATCGTCACGACATAAGAAACTTGATTGGACGTGAATGCATAAAGGATTTAAGAAAGCGTATGGAAGAGATGATGAGAAAAATCTGGAAGTTCAAATCACTATCGATGTTACTAAGGCACTAAAGTATGGTATTGATGCTATGAAGATGAAAATACCTCTCATTTTAGCCCAGATTAGCTTATGCTGCAGAATAGGTATTGACCTGTATGCAAATTTACGAGAATCCTTGACCATCACGTGAATGTGCCTTTGAAAAAAGGGCTTCGAGGCCAACTTCCAACTAATAGTATACTTATACTTACCGGTAACATTCTCTCCTCCAAATACGACCACTCCCTCTCCATCCAACAAAGTTATCACTCCAATCACAAACGCAAAAGAAACCACACACCATTCCTTATTACTCTGATAAAGCTGGAGAAAAAGAATTTGCATCTAAGATGGGGGAAAGCGCATCGTGGAACACTATCTTAGAAACCATTGTGAAAAGAATTGGATGGACCACCCCTTTTTAGATTTTCAGCCAGGTTTAAACAAGCCTATCAAGGAAACATTTGAAATACCAATCATGAAGCCATGCTTTGCGGAAAAACACAAGAAGATACTAGGAAGCTACAGGAAGAAAAAAATACACAGGAAAAAAGAAAAAACATCAGATGCTATAGAAGAGCTCCACTACGTGCCAATCTCTCGAGAACTAGAGGAAACTCTAAATCCTGACCGTTTCCCAAACTAATATGATGTCGATACCAAATTGCGTACCGAATTCCAAAACACTACCTCTCTATTTGACGCCACAAAAAAGATGAGGGAAAGAGCACAACAAGCGGGAAAAACTCTTATGTGGAAAGGAGAATAAGTAGAGAGGAACTTGAAAGCCGTCGATCTTTGACGATCGTCATCACCTCGAGTTGGTTGATCCAAAAGCGGAAAATATCTGATCAGTCATCAGCCTGGTCGAGGATGCCGGAGATGAAATGGAATGAGCACCGATTGGCATAAGAGGGAGCAATATCCAACGCTCCCAGTGGATGAAGAGCAAATGTCCAAACAACACTACTGGTAATACGGAGGGAGACTACCACGTCAAGAAAACGACCGGGTAATATACACCAATGAGCTATATGTTAAGTTGATATTCAGTATCACCATAATTGTGCAGGATCGAATCTTAGGACTTGAGAGAAGCCACAAGCTAGGACAACATCTTTAAGTTTAGGATACATAATCATTACATTCACTTACCCCTATTATACTCATATTCACGGCAATTCTACTCAATCTATAGCTTGGAGCTGTCAAGGGATTAGGACAAGGCGGCCTTTACCTAGATATCTAAGCGGCATGCTAAATAAACATAACCACGGGAATCCTCTACACCTCTCTGCGAGACCCAAGCAAACAATCCCCAGAAGCCTAAAGAAAATCCTGGGAAGACACTCAGGAGTCACAGGCTGCTGGTTTGTTGAGTGCCAGAAACCATCCAAGCCTAATTCATGTGAGGGTCTTGTTAAGCTTTCTGGAAGACCAACCTAGATGTCCGTTATTGAAGCCTTCTCTGATTATCACGTCCAATGCACGATCGATCAAACCTCAGCGTGGAGATCGCTCGGCTCTTTCTTAGGTTGTGTGGCAGCCCTGCACTCTTGTAATGATAAACTTCGCATTCCGGAACATGATTGAAAATACTCATGCTACCAACACTCTACCTTGGTTGATCATGGGGGATTGTAACTTTGTTTTGCATGAACGAGAAATTCAGTCAACACTCGATTAATCAAAACGGAAGGTGATATTTTCTGAGCAAGATTGAAGAAGCTAATCTCTCGATACAGAGCTACTGAATGTCCTTTCACGGACAAACAAAAGAAGCTGGTCATCAACTCCCGAGAACAAAGATTGGGCATGAGTGCGCCCGATGTAGGCTTGGCTAGAACAACCCGACCCCGATACCGCCCCATCTCAAACCTCAACTGCCATTGGTTACGACCACGACCCAATCATCCTCAATACCCGGCCCCAGTGGAAACGCGGTCAAATTCCCTTGATTCTTTGGCCCACATGGCTCAGCAATCATCAGAAGATTGCAAAGAACATCATAGGTATTCAGTGGCAGGAAAGCAAACTCATAAAAGGTTCCTTAGCCATAAAGCTAGCAAAGGAAACTAAGGGACATAAAAGTCGAGGTGAAGAAATGGAACAAAGATAAGTACATGGCAACATAAAGACTAATCACAGAAAAAAGTATAAAACATCTGGATTGGTTAACTAAAAATCGAGTTTAAACCAAATGAAGTCTTAGGCTCGAAGCGGCAAGGCGCAAGTAGACCCACTTGCGGCGCATGTTCAAGAAGTCTTTTGGAAGACTAAAAGCGAGAGATCCCAACACGTCGTGAGTGGGAGATAGAAATACGGGCTACTTCCACGTTGCTGCCAAGAAAGATACGGAGAAGAAATAGGATTGATTCCATGCAAAAGGAGGATGGCTCTTGGATCTGAGCCAGTACTGCGAAATCGCCAACTAACTTTCACTGAGCCCAGCTTACGCCCGGAAATGGCCAGCTGCACCGAACCCATTGCATCAACCCTTTCATCCTTGACTAATTCCACCACCATTCTTGACAGGAGAACCATACTCTTACGAGAACTCTGAACCTTTGGAAATCAAGAACATTCTCTTTAGTATGGATGGAGATAAAGCCCAGAGGCCCCAATGGATTTCCCCCAAACTTCTTTCAAGCTAAGCTGGAGACATTGTGGGGGAAGACATTATTCACATGGTTGAGCTTACTTTCTAGCTGGACATATCCTCAAGGAGATGAACTCCACTTTCATATCCCTCATTCCCAAGGCTGAAAAACCTACCACACATTTCAGTTCAGACCCATCTCCCTCGCTAATACAACTACCAAAATCATTTCTAAACTTATTGCCCAGAGACTAAAACCCTCCTACCCAGACTAATATCCCCATTTCAATCGGCCTTTATCCTGGAGAAGACAAATCTCGATAATATAGCCATCAGCCCATGAAATCATTCACCATATGAATGCGAGAAGGGAAGAAAGGAGACAATGGTATAATGGGCATAAAGATAGATATGGCAAAAGCCTTTGTGAGTTAGTAGGAATTTCTCCTACAAGTCCTATCCCAAATGGGATTCGAGTTCACATTGGTGCAACCTAATTCAGTGATGCATCTCCACTACTAGCATGGATATTCTAGTCAATGGATTCCCGGGAAATTTCTTCAAACCTTCTAGGGGCCTAAGGCAAGGAGACCTCTATCCCCATATCTATTTCTCTTACGCGAAGCCCTCTCCGGATATCGACACATCTTTGAGTCCCAACAACAACTCGGTAGGTCAAAATTTGTAAGGATGCTCCGGCTAGTAATCATCTCCTCTTTGCGGATGATTGCATGATATTATCGCAAAGCTAATATACGAGAATGCAACAATCTCATACATATCTTCAAAGAGTTTGGAAAGTCTTGGGCCAACTAATAAACTTCTCAAAATCCGGCATTTTCTTGGCAAAAACAACTTGCTCCAGGATATTGCTGACAATATAAGTAATACTATGAAGGTTCAAAGGATAAACACATCAGCTGAGATACCTTGGATCTCCTCTCTTCACTACCAGGAGTAAGATCCAAGCTTTCAAACCATGTGTTGACAAACTTAAATTGAGTTAGTGGATGGAAATCAAATCTCTCTCTTCTGTGGGAAGATGACAATGATACGATCTGGTAACCTCCACAACTAGCATATATCGAGATAGTGCTGTCAAAATCCCAAAGGCTACTTGCAAGGAGATCAATGCAATTCAAAGAGACTTCTTGGAATAAGGAACGAGGACAAATCAAAAGGAGTATATTATTTTGCTTGGGATCTTGTTAACAAACCCAAAAAGGCGGAGTGCAGGTTTCAAGAATATGGAAATTTTCAACATGGCTATGCTTACAAGAGATTGCTTCGGAGACTAATCTGCGAACCGATTCTCTATGGAGCGGCACCATGAAGGCTTCCCATTACCCCAACATGAAGTCATAAGATTAGAAACCAAACCAAAAAGCAGCGACTCTTGGATGCGGGAAAGGAATCTTGGAAGGAATAACCTTTGCTCCAACGATACTTCACATTTGGGAAGGTGGGCAATGGCTTGAAAATACACATTTGGAATGACGGATGGATTAACAATTGTCTGGAAGACTCATAAAACCTACCGCTTTGCCCTAACAAGCCTCACGACGACGTCAACCAACTTTTCAACACCTATGGAGAATGGGACACTACCATTCTAAACCAATGGTTCACACATGAAACTCAAGCCCATCATCCTTGAAACACCTCATTACCATACTTGAGCGGGATCAAGTTGAATGGCCCCTCACCACTGACAATTTATTTTAAATCAAATCCTTATATGATAAGCGAGATACGGGAGAAATATGCTATGGATATTCAAATAGCCCCTGCAGGTAAAATGCTGGGGTCTTGATACCAACTTGACAATCCATTTATTCATCTGGAAATGTGCTCATGGTATTCTCCCCACCAATGCCAAAACAACTAGCATCACTGATTACATTGATCATATATGCTCTCATTGCGAGAATGGAGTAGAAGATATAACACATGTTCTAATATCACCTTTCCTGCTGCCTCTGAAGTTTGGAAAAGTTTGTTTGGAGAACATCATAACCTCTTCACCAACTTCCACTCTTTCCATGATTGGCTAAACACACGGTTAAAGTGCAGAAAACATTAAGGCTAGGTGGAATGAAACCTATGCCACCATATCTTTGGTTCATATGGAAGCAAGATGTGATTGGGTCTTGGAAAGATTACCCCGACAGCCAATGCCCACTGCTCAGGATATTACACAACACTTATGCAATCATTCGGGATTCACCTCAAACCAGAGCATATCATGAATAATCTTTATTACCGGTTCAACAATACCAATTACTCTCGAGGAACCATAGTCAACACAGAACATATATCGATAAATTTGGAATCACTATTAGCATGCATATTGATCCAGTGATCTCTACCGGGCTACTAGTGAAACACAATCTTTTACTAACTACTCTCTTGTTGCTATGTCCTATTCGAGTTCAATGTATGGGAACCGAGAAACTACAAAGACTTTACAAGCTGGAATCAGCGGAAGCGAACGGTCAAGCGAGAGACTCAATTAGCACTCAGCATGGGGAAAAACAATGCGACAAGCTAACATCACACTTTGCTGTTGATAGTCTGAGACACTCTACAAATCATAAAAGCTCAATACCAATGGGAAGTTCAACAAGGATTCACGGTTCAAAGTACTCATCAACCGGGCGACAACACCAAAAGCCAACCAATTGCTTTTGTTACAGGAAGCTCTACTAGAAGTAACTACTCAACAAAACTATCGATGATTAGCTTAGCTAGGCTGGCGAGACAGTCGTCTTTCTTCTTGACTCTATATGGAGAGGAGCGAACTTATCTACTATCATGCATGCTTTACAAATTCCTCAAACTCATTTTGATTTGAATTCTTTGTAAAAACACTACTTATATTTTGAGGCTGATCCTGTTGCTTGAGGATTAGCTTACGTGCATCCCCTGTGAGATGTAGCGAGAGGTGAGCATTCCTTCGAGGTGCCAGCCCCGCTCTCTTTTTCGGTATAAAAAAAAAATCCAATTCTTTTAAGCTTTATATTTCGAGGCAAAATTCTTTTAAGTAGTTTACCAAAGAACACATCACATGACGTTTTCCACATAAATTAGGGAATAATAAGGTTTGCTAAATAAAATGAGCTACAACATCATTGACCTCGACTGACCGGAGTCACTAGCATCAAATTCTTTTTATCAATAAAAAAAATAAAAAAATAATTTAAGCCCTATAATAGGAGATTTTTGTAGCTAGAATTGTAGATATATGAAGCTGATTTGCAGCCCCATGAACTCTTATCAGTCATGTGTACGTCTAATTGGAATCTCAGTCAATATCATGAGAATGTGCCCGGATCTGGATTTCTGCATCATTATTATATACTCGTATTATTATCACAACTTGTTTATTTTTATTTGTCTTACTAATCAATCACAAGCTACTTATTACGACTAGTCTTCATCATGACAAAAGAGTTGGAAGAAGAAGACTTGTTCTTAATTTCTGCACTCCTGAATCCATATCTAGATTTTCATTTCATTTCCTCCTCCTCCTCCCTGGGAAATTTATTAAGCTCCTGACTCCCTGAGAAATGTTCAAACATACAGCACAAAAGTAAAATCAGAAAAATGAAGGATGAAGATGATGATTCATAGAGCTGCTAATTGGGCTATGATTACTTAATCATACTTGGATCTCCTTTGATCTTCGTCAATCTTGCACAATCTCAACATAAAAAGGTCAGTATTTCTCATATCTGTACCTGAAATTTGATCAAGTTTTCAATCAAAGTTGACTTTTTTTTTTTGATTGAGTTCATCAAAAATCTAATCAACTCAAGAATCATGGAACCCATTTTCTGTAACTGCTTACTCTAGATTTTTGAGCATCTGGGTCATTATCAACATTTGAGAAATGCTTGTTTTGTGGATCTAATCAAGAATCATGAACACCCATTCTTTCTGATGTTATTGCTGTTTAAAGGGTCTAATTGCAGCTAAAAGTGTAGAATCTTTAGATTAAGTTACTGTTCTTTTTATAGATTGCTAGATGATGAGCAAATCAAGATAAAAGTTTAGCTTTTTGGGGCTTTATCCTAATCCAGCAGAAATAAGTGTACATGAGGTGTGAGAATAGATAAAAGAAAATGTGAGGTCCCAAGTAAGATTAGCCTTGTGTGCCAACATAGGGCTGTAACTGCCAAGCTTGTCATAGTCAGAAACAATGGCATTTTTCTGACACTAATCCTAATCTTAATTGCAGATGAGCAAGAGGGAGGACGCGAACTTGGCCGAAACCAGACATGTCGATTGCTAATCATTTTACTCAAAGAATTCGCCTTAAAATGGCTGCTGGACGATGCTCCAGGCCCCGGTTAAGGCGAGCGCCTCCAACTAAGTTTCTCTTTATTCTCTTCCTTCTCATTGTTACACCCATTTGTGTGCTCACAATCTATACTCATGGCCAAAACATTTCTTACTTCTTTCGCCCTCTTTGGGACAACCCGCCTCCTCCATTTACCCATATGCCTCATTACTATGCTGAGGATGTATCGATAAACCAGCTCTGCAAACTCCATGGTTGGTCAATTCGTTCCAAACCTCGTCGTATTTTTGATGCTATAATCTTTAGTCATGAACTTGACTTGTTAGAACTAAGATGGAAAGAACTCTACCCGTATGTCACCAAATTCGTCATTCTTGAATCTAATACTACTTTCACTGGAATTCCTAAACCTCTCTTCTTTGCGGAAAATTTAGATAGATTTAGATTTGCTAAGAAAAAGATTGTTCATAGTGTTTTCATGGGTCCGAAAGCTGTTCCTGGGGTTCGTGAAGACCCATTTGTGTTAGAATCCGCACAGCGTGGAGCTATGAATTATTTGTTGCAGAATGCAGGGATTTCTGACGGTGATCTACTTATAATGGCGGATACAGATGAGATTCCAAGTGCGCACACCATGAAATTATTGCAATGGTGTGATGGTATACCGCCCGTAATGCACCTGGAATTGAAGCACTTTATGTACTCATTCGAGTTCCCTGTTGATTTCAGTAGTTGGCGTGCCACAGCTCATATATATGGACCAGGTACACATTACCGTCATTCACGTCAGACAGATGTTATACTCTCTGATGCAGGTTGGCATTGTAGTTTCTGTTTTAGACGAATCTCAGAATTTGTTTTCAAGATGACTGCATATAGTCATGCGGACCGTGTAAGGCGGCCGGATTTTCTTGATTTTGATAGAATTCAGAAGATTATTTGTCAAGGAAATGACTTGTTTGATATGTTACCAGAACAATATAGTTTTCATGAATAGAATAATAAGATGGGTTCTGTTCCAAAGTCGAATTCGGCTGTTTATCTTCCTGGTTACCTGTTGAATAATGCAGATAAGTTTAGATTTCTTTTACCAGGTGGTTGTTTACGGCCGCCCGAGTAACAGTTCATCACTGAAGACATATTTGATTCAAGTTTATTTCCTCAACATTTGAGGTAAAAGTTTCATTTTGTATTCCTGTTTCTTTGTGTATATAACAATTTGATTATTTGGGAAGAAATCAGAAAAATGTGAAATTATTTCTGCAAGAATGAAAATTTTGGTCTTCTGGATTCTGTAACTTTTGCTAAATTCTGAGAGATTTCTGGTGAACCATCAAAGGAGCTATGTTGTGTGAGGCGCTAGGCAAGGCGCCCAGCCCTTAACCTTGCCTCGCCTAGCGCCTAGGCACACCTAAGGCGCCCAAAGCGACCAGAAAAACATAATAAAAATGAATTATGCTAAAAGCTCCAAATCAAATGAGAAAGAAATTAGATTCAGAACTGCAGCAATCCATTTTCATTCCCAGGCCAACACCAATTTATAGAAATTACAACAACTCCCCGCCTAATTCACCGTGTAAACAATGTTTTACAGAACCTGTTATCATCTGAATACACCCAGTGAGTGATTCACACATGAGAATCCTCCATCAACAATCAAATTAACCCCACTGATATACCTAGACTCGTCGCTTCCCAGGTAAAGAACAGCTTCAGCAACATCATTAACAGTCAACTCCACCCCTTTCAAGTTAGCATTCTTACCCACGAAAGCGCGGAATCCATCAAACGCTTCCTCTGTCCTCTCTTCTGCTGGCAAATGCGCCAATGCCAAATTCAGTAGCTACTGCATAAGGAGACACGCAGTTAACGCGTATCCCATGTCCACCGAGCTCGGCTGCAACATTCTTAGTGATCCCCACGACTGCGTGTTTGGACCCAGTATATGCATGTGGACCTACACCTGCAACATTACTTGCAATACTACATAGAGACAGAATGGAACCCTTGGCCCTTGGGATCATTGCACGCGCCGCGTGCTTCATTCCGATGAAAACACCCTTAACATTCACATCGAAAACTTTTTCAAATTCGGCTAAATCCACCTCTCGTATATCACAAGCAGGAGTACCCGTTATTCCTGCATTATTGACCATAATATCAAGTGTCCCAAATTTGGCAACCGTAAAATCAATAGCATTAGATATCTGGTCCTCAATTGTGACATCCCCATTGAAGAAACATACGTTCTCTTTGCCACCTAGAGATTCAGATAGGCGATGGCCTAGTTCGTCTTGGACATCGACAATGCAGATTTTGGCACCGTGTTGGTGGAAGAGCCTGACAATAGCCTCACCTATGCCTGAAGCACCACCAGTTACAATAGCCACCTTCCCCAATAACCTGACAAAATTACCCACATCTCAATTCTTCAGATTATACACTAATTCAGAATAACAAGAGAAAGTTGTGATCAACAAACAAGTGAGAGAGCTTTTTTAATAATACCTTTGTTGGGGAAGAGATGAATTTGTTGGAGCAGCAGTAGTAGTAGTAGTAGTAGAAGAAGACATGAATGCTGCACAGTTTTGACTAGCTTTTGTTTCCTGCAACCAAGGAAAATGAATCACAGTAATTTGGTATTTGTGACAAGCGATGGAACCAGGATTAAATGTAAGAAAATGACAAAAGAAAAAGAAAAAGAAAAAATCAAAATGGCTGTAGGAGACATTTGGGAAAAAATTGGCGCTTAAAAAATCAGAAATAACGTCCGTTAAATGATTATAACATCCCGACATAACAGTTAACAGTCACTTTGCCCCTGGTCATACTCACCGAAAGTCACTTTCATGGTTGGGGCCAAAAAAAACAGTTACACATAAGTAACGGTAACGGCTAAGGCAGGTGTAGCTACCCCCACCACCAAAAAAAAAAAATGAAACGCTAGGCCCGAGACACTAGTTGACTGGCACTAGACCAGATGAATATTTTTCTTGAATTCTGTAAACGGAAAGCAAAGAAATAACCAGATCGAAATTTAATTTGTTTATGGTCTGCCTGAGATCAAAAACAAAGGGAACTTGTTGTGATCAGTCACAGAGTTGTGAAATTGAGTTTGCTCTAATCGTAATAAATCAATACACACAGTTGTGAAATGAATGAATTGGAGATTTAGGTGCTAGAAATTAATCATGAAAGAAATTAAATAGTATGATCACCAACCTTAAGATTATGTGTACTGACTGATGTGGTCTCCAAATCTGTGTCTTATGTTGTAGTACGGCTGATAAACAAGAAGTTAATAGAAGAAAAACCAAGTCAAAGATAGAATCATCACTGAGAAAGACAGATGATGATAAACGAAGAAGAAGAAGAAGATGAGATAGATCATTTACTATTACCTGTAATAACTGAAACTACAAGTCCAATCCAGGAGTAGTAGTTGGAGCAGATATTTAGAGTCAAAACAAGTCTCTGCTGCTGAATGTCTCTGGTGATGGTTTATGTTGTTGTTGAGTGAACGAGAGTGTCTTTCATTCCTTGTTGGGGGGGTCCAGGCGGGGTTTGCTTTTCTTGCTGGTCGGTTCCATCCTTTTTAAGCTTCATGGTCGGTATATGATTTGTGTCTTAGCACATGGCTTGTGATGTAACTAGGAAATTTCCCCATAACATGTCTTTTGTTTCTCTTCAATCAGATAAGCGGTGAGTTCTTGTTATCATCAAAAAGACAACAATAAATGATCCCACCACCACCACTTATAGTGGATCAAATACACCCAGAAACAGAAAAAGAGCTTCTTTGTTCTGTCTCTCAACCTATCCATTTAACTTTTTCTACATAACAGAGATTCCCATTTCGTTATCTATAAAGAAAGAAAGAAAGATTTCCTTCCTAAGATCTTAATAATCCTGGCATTTTTAGGGACGACCCCAAAAGAATTAGGGGCGACACTCAAATTTGGTTCAGTGAGGAAGATTTATTGGCAGGAAGTTGAATCTTTGGGACTGAATTTAATTTCATCTTGGGGGGTTCATAAAACATAACCTCAATTCCGGCCGGAAGTCCAAGAACCAACTTTTCATCTTGCCAATTCTTTTTACCTTGCAACTCAAACATCTGCAATGTAAAACTCTGCATGTTTGGTTTCAATGAAATAACATAAACTACTGCAACAACAAATTTGATCTTGGAGTGCATAACAAGAACGGTTCTAGCTACGTCTAATTCTGACCCAAGATCCAGAAATTCTTTCAGACATTGATAAAATTCAATTGAGTTGGCTTTGGCGAGCAGATGATGTTTTTTACCTGCTAGATATATGGTGTGCCTGTGCCAGAACCCAAAATCTGCCACTGTGATTTAAATTTCAAAATTGTAACTCAATATCTGCTCAGTAACACGGCCAAAAAATCGTTCTACCTCTGCAAGTTTAGTTAAAATGAAAAAACACAAGTACTGCTGCTCAGTAACAACTGCAATTGCATTTCGGAAGTAATTGATTTCCACATCAAACTATGACCTCGAAATCTACATTACAAAAAAACAAAACCAGGGCAAACTCAGCCACTGAGTTCAACAGAAGGTATACGAATCTATCTATACTACCTCTGACACATTTCTAACATGAACGTTTCTTTTCGCTTCTATAAAAATCAATATTTTCAATGTTGTAACCAACTACACTGTTTTTAGCTTTTCCTATATGGACACTAGTACACTAACCTTTTAGCTTTTTACTCGGGCCGCAGACAACCTCCAGGGAGAAAGAACTTGAACCTGTCAGCATTAATTAACAAGTAAGCGGGGAGGTGAACAGCAGAAGCTCGACTTTGGGATCGAACCCATCTTCTTAATCAACTCCTTGAAGATATACTCTTCTGGTAACATGTCGAACATATCATTCCCCTGGCAGATAATTTTCTGAATTCTCGAATAGTTAAGATAATCTTGTTTGCGCACACGGTCTGCATGACTATATCCAGTCATCTTGAACCCAAAGTCTTGAAGCCTGCGAAAGCAAAAACTGCAATGCCAACCTGCATCAGAGAGAATGTAATCCGACTGGCGAGAATGACGGTAACGTGTTCTAGGTCGATACACGTGAGCTGTAGCACGCCAACTGCTGAAATCTACTGGGAACTCAAAGGAATACATGAAGTGTTTATGTTGCAGGTGCATCACCGGCGGTATACCATCACACCATTGTAACAGTTTTATTGTGTTAGGGCTCGGAATTTCATCTGTATCGGACATCATAAGAATGTCACCATTAGAGATCCCTGAATGCCGTACTAATCTGTTCATGGCTACCCGTTGTTCGGATTCTAGAACAAATGGATCTTCATAAACTCCACGAACGGCTCTTCGACCGGAGAAGACGTTGTGAACGATCTTTTCCTCAGCAAACTCGAACCTCTCAAGATTTTGGGTAAAGAATAGAGGTTTTGGAATTCCAGTGAAGGTGGTGTTCGACTCGAGAATGATGAATTTAGTGATGTAAGGGTCGAGTTCGTGCCATCTCAGCTCCAATAAATCAAGCTCATGACTGAAGATTACAGCATCAAAAACTCGACGAGGTTCAGAACGAAGAGACCAGCCATGGAGGGTGCAGAGCTGGTACATTGACACGTTCTCAGCATAGTAATGAGGGATATGGTTGAAAGGGGCTGGAGGAACATCCCACAGCGGCCGAAAAAAGTAGGAAATCTTCTGTCCATGATTATAGATTGTGATGACACAGACAGGGATAAGTAGAAAAAGGACTAGAATCAAGAGAGACTTAGAGGGAGACCGTCTTGATGTGAAGCGGGGAGTTCGTCCAGCCATGTGACAGAACTCTTTAGGAATGTGCAAATTGAATGATCACAAACAAAAGCCACCGGCATCTTTTTTTCCATGGGAGTCCATGTTAGCCTCGATCATCTGCAGAGATTCTTAAAGGTTTCAATGATGCAATAAACACAAAATTTGCAGTTACTCAATGCTCAGAGCAAAGTTCAGATGATAAACACAAGCATTTACGATTCTCAAATGCTTACAGTTAACTTAAAAATACGATTAAGTTCCTACTGCTAGTATCTCTCAAATAGGAATCGACCCCCAAAAACCAACTAGAAAGCAATCATAATAAGCCAAGACCTTGAACTTGCATAAACCAAATAAATCCTGCACAGTATCATCTTCAATAACCCTTGAAACCTAGTCAATCCTTAGCTTACAATGAACACATCTCCAATTACATAAACATAAGTGCCCACCATAACCTCATTCACCATCAATAAAGCTCTAATTGAAGCTGAATTAACACTGCCCCTAGCAATAAAACTAACCCAACTTCAAGATTCATGCAACCCCACTAGTCTAAGACAAACACAATATACTTACTTGTCTTGCCTCAGGAAAATTGAAATTAGAAACACAACAGCCATGGGCTCAAAATTAGAAACAAAACACAGCATTTTTCATCCTTTTTTTTTTAGCAGCAATTCTAAATCCTTCTAATAAGATTGTTAATTAAGAACAAACCCATGTTGTAATCTGATTAATTATCACCAATCTCATCATACCTAATAATCAACATTTGAAAATAACAAGAATAATAAAGATCCAAAACATTATCAAGAACCACTTAAAATAAAATCAATAAGAAAGAAAAGATTTCACCACTAACCTTAAAATCTGAAACATGGGTTTTCTTGAATTGTACTGTAGCTTCAGATTCATCTCCTAATCTCCTCAAATGATGATGAAAAAAGAAGGCTTTTCTTGACTCAGCCACGAAATAGAGAGATAAACAGAGGATTTTCTTTATCTGAAATCTTAGAAGAATCGAAGGAAAAGGAGGTAATGATGTTATTCTTTTTCTTTCTTTCAAGTCTAGGTCTGGGTTGGGTTTGGTATTCTTCTGTTCTGCTTTTTAGTTCAGGGTTCCATGAATAAAAAAGCTTGACTTTGTCTGAGAAAAACAGAATTTTGTGTTCCACCCAAAGTGATCTGATTATTTAATGAATCAAGTAGATTTAGGACCGTCGGATGGAATGATTGCGGAGATCTCTAAACAAAGTTGCTGAATTTATGGTTGTTTTATTTATCTGCACCAGATAAAACCAAACTACTTGCATTAATGTTATCAACTGTCCACACTCACCTCATATGCACCTGACGTGGATTGCACTTTGATGTGGATTTGATCTGACTCGGAGTCTGACTCAGACTCGGTTTCTCTGTTGATTTTGGGCTTATTAACATTACATGTGCATCACTTGACGTTGATTATACTTTGATATAGATTAGATCTGACTCGACGTCTGACTTGGAGACAAGTCTGATGCTTCTTCTTTTACTCCCTCCATCCCAATATATAGGCTTAAAAGAGGATTTATCTTAATCAAGAAGTTTTATTGATTTTATACATATCCCTTTTCTTTTCTGTATTTAACCTTGTGTACAATTTCCAATACTTTAGAGATATTAGCTTAATTGTGGTGATTCCTAGCGATGTATAAATAATGCAGTAATATATGAAAAACCAATCTCATTGAAATTGATCTCCGTCTCTATCTATCGACATCCAAAATTCAAATCTCAGCCTTATATATTGGGACTTGATGGAGGAGTATATCCAACTATTTAACAAATTTTCCATAGAAGATATATTGATTCACAATTTACTACATAGAAACTTTTATAAAATAATAGCGTTGGGACCTAGAAAAATTATTATTTTAGAGAGATTATTATTTTAATGAGAAATTTAACTTTGAGCAAGCCTAGTTGGGACTAAGAATTTTATTATTTTACGGAGATTATTATTTAAACGAGTATTATTTTAAGAAAGTTTTACCTGTAAGATCCCGGATCCATTTATTTTTACCCCATCCAAAAGGTTGCTGGACTCATCTATCCTTGTTTTTTTGGATCTGACTCACTCAGCATCTGGCTAAGTCCGAGTCAGATCGCTTTCTCATTTTCATTTTCTGATATGGAGGACCTTGTGTCACTTGGCTCATATATTGTATTTAAGCTACCTAATTTTGTGCTTAACTAGGGCCAAATTTTTAAACTATTTCCTACTATTCAATAATTTCTGAGTCAGATATTTCAGACAATTTGTGGAGTTATAAACGAAACCAAAAAAAAAAAAAACTTAGTACTTAAGGAACCGATATCCGGGCCACATTATGTTAACTGGGCCCGTAAAATAAATAAGAGAGGGCCGTGTATACAAGGCCCGTATGGCCCGAATAGATAAGTACGATTAAAATTGACTATTAGTTACCATATATTAATAACCCCACATCGGAACTGTAGATTAATGTTACTCGGTTTATCAGGAATTCCGGCTGGGGTATCTAGTGCCAATGGCGATGAGTTGGTTGGTGGGTCTGAGGGGAAGCTCTGTCTGGTACGAGTATGGGTAAAGCTCTGATCTCCATAGAGGCCCGATGTAGTCGCCATTGGCATTTTTTTGCTTCCTATTTTAGTCAGCATTCCACGATCTAACCTGTGCTCTGCCTGAAACCACCAAAAACACGAGCATATGAGAGCTGTTGAAGGTGAAACTGCAGTTCCCCCGGGAACATGATCAGAGTGCCAAAGAATATGATCCAGAAACAAAATTGAAACCACCCTTTTTTAAATTCTCATCATCAGCCCAATACATTCCCAGTGATCTTCCAAATATTACTAGCAGTAGAGAGGTAAACACAAGGATTCCATATTATCTTATACCATGTAAGTTTAGGAAACTTAACTCCGACTATATCAATTGCAGCAGGGAAATTGCCATGGATGGGAGAACCCCGATGGCAAATACCATGGGCATGGGGCTTTTCTTTGTTTTTTCCTTTCTCTTGTTTGTTCCATGCATAGAAAAAAATAAGAATGTTAGAGGTGCATCTAATCTTCAAGCGATAATAATACGAATTGGACATAGATGCAGATTATTAAACACGTAGAAGACAAGAAAGTTTTGTATAAAAAGAAGAAGCAGAACTAGAAACGGTAATGAAAGTTCACAGTGCTTAAATAGAAGACATGATAACAATACCCGGAGAATACTTTTCGCAGCAGTGCCATTGGTTTCCAGATTCTAAAATTTTCTCCACCTACAAAAGATCAAGCAAAAGTAAAAGACATGTCGAGTTCACTATTGATTTTCATATAAATTATTGACAGGACTGCAGTTTTCGGATGGATTAAGGTTGAGGTCTCCCCAGGAGAACATCCAAAAATAAAGCGGCAAATGAACGGGGGTCTTTAGGGCTCTATGGATCGGAGTAAACTATTCCAATTCTAGCTAAAGAGAAACTCTATAAGGAGATAAAAAGGGATAAGGGCTTGTGAACTTTAGACCAAAACCATCAGCATTCTTCCATCCCAAAGTCCCATTTAGTTTGAAATACAAATATTTGATTCCCAATAATACTGAAAAAGGCGGACCAGAAAAACAAAAGGAACGGAGTGAAAATTTACTTACTTTCATGTTTTCAACTTCACAGGTGGAAAGAAAAAATAAATGGATTATTACCAAAAGAAAATGCTTAACGGTAGTCTTATTATTTAGATAAAGTAACTAGGTGACATCACACTTGTTTATTCACACATGGCAATCTAAAATAGATATTTGGCTTACCTGGGGATCAGGAAGATCAGCAACTCATTCAATGATTTTATCCAGGGATACTTTGTCAAACCGCGTTGTATAGCTACAAAATGAACAAACAGCCTGATAAATTCCTGATTACACATGTTAGACTCCAGCTTAAGCAAAGAAAAAGGAAATAGCAATTAGCCTTTACAAATGAGAGAGACGCACACAATATAAAGAAGAATCAAAGAAGCACCAACTCTGTAAATGCAGCATCGCCTCTGATGCGTGCATCATCAAAAATGGATTGGGGCATCAAAAATGCATCCCAGTTCTCTGCATCTTTGACATTCACTATCAGATGCTCTGGGGCATACAAATTGGAAAAGGAATGGCCTGGAGGTTTAATATAACCGAGATTTTAGTCTTAAAATAACATACACATTGAAGAATGCAAATCTCAGTTTGTTATACTTAAGGGTACGTTACGATCTAACACGAGCTGATAATAAATGCTAACCTTAACCATATCACGAGCGAACGCAGTGAAACTATGGACAAGTGCTTTTGAAACAAAATCTCCCTTGGGAGGCTCTGACATTGGGTACTGAGTTCTTTCTCGATGGCCTCCACATCTCCAGCAATTACAAGCACAACCTGACGACTGTCAGGACCATGCTCTGCCTGAAACGACCAAAAACAATACAAGGCCTACAAAAATAAATGAATAATAACAAGATCAAGCAACACTAAACTGCCTAATATAAATAGATTACTGTTAAACAGTATTGATTGAGCAGATAATGAGAAAATAAGTTGGCAAAACATTAAGCTCCGCAGCACCAACTAAATGAGAAATTCGAAACTAAACTTATCAATAAATACCTGAGAGAGTAAATCAGGTGCTATATAAACATGTATGGCAGGTTTATCAGCGATAACCAGAACTTGATGGCCCTGCAGGCTGTCTATAGAAACCATCGCTTCACTGTTCTGCATCGATCAAAATAAGAATGTGAGAGGTGCATCTAACCTTCAAGCGACAACAATACGAATTGGACATAGATACAGATTATTTAAAACGGAAGACAAGAAAGTTTGGTATAAAAAGCTTCACTAGAAACGGTAATAAAAGTTCACAGTGCTTATGAGAACAAATGATAAGAATACCTGGAGAATCATTTTGCAGTGTTGCATATTGGATTTCCAGGTCCAAAAATTTCTCCACTCACAGAAATGAGTTAAACTATGTATCATATTTATTCATTAAACTTATGGAAGTTAAAAGAAAACATAGAACCTTACCATACGAAAATGGAAGAGAAATCAATATGAACGAGCCTTAAGGCTATAAACCTCAGCTTTCACACCCAACAATCTATAAGATTTCATTGCACACCTTATTGTTTTATTTTCACCCTTTAACAACAACTAACGAAATATGTTATGCGACGCAAAACATCCAAATTTCCCAACATCAAAAGCAAGTTTGCCACAAGTGGGTCAAATTGACAAACACTTTGAGGCAAAGTTTCAGTATACACATTGTTCTATCTCTATCATTGCAGAGATCTCTAAAACAAACAAACCTACATGCATTAATGAAACTCACCTGATATGCAGCTGATAGAAATGATATGACTTACATCAAATCTTAATCAGCCCAAGTCAGATGCAGGGTCATTATTATTTTATTTTTCATTTTAATGCTATCTCGCATCCTCGACATAGGTATTTCAGTCAGATTCAAAGTTGTAAATGATTCATTGGGTACAATCTGACTAGAAAGTAATTTTCAAACAAGTCAGTTATTATATGAGAGTTTGGATACACCTGAAAAGTTGCTTTTCAACTTCTAGTTTGGTGACACAATTATAAAACGACCTGTGAAAGCAAAACAGTTAACTTTCTTTGAAGCAAAATCTTTTGGCTTCCGACCCTGAGATTGACTTCTACTTCTGGTATCGAAAAACCTTATCTCTCCCCGTTGAAGCATTTGCTTAACAGGGTGTTCAGGTACCAAAAAGAAAAAATCAATCGATAAGTTAGAAGCAAAAACATTTTGTTTCATAAAAGTGAGCTTTTGCTTCTAGAAATCACTAGTGGATTACCGTGCCATCATTGTTGTAAATGCAGTGCATATTCACCTATGTAATATCTTCCAAATATCAAACTTTATTTCTCTCACCAAAGCTAGTTTTCAATCATACTTTGTAGCTATCGACAAAAGATACATATAGCAAAAATACTAACCAAATGGGGGTTTACTGCTCCCATCATACGCTTTGGCACTCCTGGAACTGGAGTTACCCATCCATACCACATACTTGGTTCAAACCAATATCAATGCGCACTGGCTCAGTAACTGTCCTGACTTGGGTCAGCCACAGCATTCGGCCCCAATGTCGATAACAGGCAGCACCGAGTTTAATCTAATCACCCTAAATGTAGAAAATAACCGTTATGTTAAATTTCAAGTTCAAAGAATTGGAACAAATAAATAGAAGGGAAACACCACATCTGTTTACATGCAAGCCATAAGTACTGATGGATTGTGTTTTCTGTATGCCATGCCGATATTGTAATTTTGTTCTAATCTACTCATAACTTGGAAAAAGTAACAAAAACAACATAAGCCATACCTACTTCTGATATAAGATGTGGAAAAAAAGTAGCGTTCTAATTGAATATAGACTAAAATCAACTTCCTAGAAGTCTAGCCATCTAATATACTATAGCAAATGAAGAAGCATGAATTTTGTAAACGAATCTCCACATACCAAATGCGCTTTCAGCTGCAGCCGTCAATGTCTGCTTACTTGGATGATGCTTTTAAGACCGGTGTATGAGAGTGGATGATATCACAGCAGCATCAGCTTCCAAAAGAAGCAATGACACAGGTAAACCAACTATATTGCTTCTATCAACGACTGTCCTCTTTTTCTATACATATACCACTCCCGACTTTGAAGTTCAAGACATGCCTGTAAAAACATAACATCTTTCATGTAAAAACAACGACAATAATAAAGAAGAAGTAGGAATGCTAAGTGTTATACTTTGGGCCACAGGGCTGAAACAAGGGATTCTGCCCTGAATAACAAATTCGATAAATTTAAGAAAATGGGAAAATTAACAACGATACAAATAATGCAACAAAGTATCATTTGTGATTCTCATGATCTGCTCACTATCATTCTCCAATTAAGAACGAATAGCAAAAAGTGGTCTAACTATAAGAGATGGCATTGACACACAAATTCCATCCACGAATTAACCAAATCAAAAAATTTAACATAAGATTTTGAATTAAAATTGAGTTCACAACCAAAATTTAAAGAATGCATTCTCTTTGACATTAACACAAACTGGTAATGTCCACAAACGTAATCTTTCTATACTACAACTAAGAACAAAATCCAACTGGTCCAATTCATAACTGGTGTAGTGGTATCAATTGAAACTTGCATAGACTTGGATAAATTCAGAAACTCTAAATCTTTAGTTAGTATTATCTATTCTGATCTTGGTTGTTTCCTCAAACAAATACATTTCAGAAATCAAAACATGGGTTGTTGACTGATTTTCATAAATGAGTTAGGGAAAATTGCCGAAAGCTCGAACTTAATTGAAACCCAATGTAAAATTTAAGATTCAAAAACTTAATGAACAAAATATGAATACAATCCTTAGCTTGCATTGAAATAGATAATTGCCTCAGGGAAATTAACAATTGCCATTTTTAACAGTTCTAAATCCTTAAACAAGAAAAACCCATGTTGCATTTTGATTAACTATAATCTGAGAATGATAATAACACTGATTCTTAATTAAACACTTAAAATAAATAACTAACCTTAAAATCTGAGAAATGGGTCTTGCTGATGATGATAACCAAAAAAGAAGAAAACAGAGGATTTTTCTGGACTCAGCGATAACAAAGGATTTTTTCCTTCTAGCCATGACTATCAATCTGATACTAGTGAGACGAAATGAAGAAAAAGGAGGATTTATAAATCGTAAGATCAAATAAATTATATGGAGATCTCTAAGACTACCCACTCACCGCTGATCCGACTCGGTGTCTGATTTTAGCCTAAGTCAGACTCAGACAAGATATTTGTTTCTTTACATAATTAAGTCTGAATCTGACTTCGAAACTATATTCTCTGGTAAAATCTGCAAATCAAACAAATCATTTTTGACAAATAATCTGCTGAATTCTCAAAAAATTAAGAAAATCTGATCTCCTTGCACGGTTCGCATCTGCAATGACTATACGCAGTCATCTAAAAAATACAATGCCAACCTGCATCAGACAGTATAACGTCTTTTGACGAGAATGCAGTAACGTGTTCTTTGCCCATATACATGAGCCGTGGTGCGCCAGCTTCAACAGGGAACTCGAATCAGTACATGAAGTGCTTCAATTCGAGCTGCATTGTATACCATCAAACCATTGTAATAATTTCATTGTGTGAATCTCATCTGTGTCCCGCCATTATAAGTAGATCCCTGCATTTTGTAACAAATAGTTCATAGCACCACGTTGTGCGGATTCTAATACAAATGGATCTTCACCAACCCCAGAACAACTTCCGGACACATGAAACCACTGTGAACGAATCTTTTCTTGGCGAATTTAAGTCTATCTAAATTTAATCTGATTGATTATCAATCTCATCAAACATAATAATCAATAACATAAAGATCCAAACTTTTAAATTAAACACTGAAAAAAAAAATCACTAACCTTAAAATCTGAGACATAAGGTAGATCAGAAATCGTAACTAATGATACAATAATTTAGTATTTAGAACAGATTATTTTCAAACATATAAAAATGAGATTAGAACAGACTTGTTGTTTTATCACCAAAAATTGAGAAAAGATGGAGCTTTCTCTATTCTCCCCCAGAGTATGCTGTGCAGTAAAAACCTGCACCAAAAATCCACTATTAGGTAAAACTCGGTCTATGCTATTTTCGGTATCATGGATAGTTAGCTAGCATGATTACAGTCAAAATAAGGGCTTAGGACATTTACCATGTTTTCATACTGGGGCTCTTGCTTCAATATCTTGGAGTCTAAGCGTGACGGCTCTCTTGTGAGCTTCTAGTCCTTCAACTTCAGCCATCTTTACCACATGCAGCGGCCCGAGCAGTTTCAATCCTTCCTCCGGTGGGCAGGATTGTACAGTTATGAACTTGAGGAAGGAGTCTAGAGACACCCTGCTGTACATCCTTGAATACCCATAAGTTGGGAGAACATGATTAGTCCCACTTGCATAATCTCCCATGCTCAGGGGTCCAAGGCCCTAAAAATATCGAGCCTGAAACAGATACAGAAAGTTGTTGAAATAAGCTTGTTATATTAGACAGAAGTTGAAGCTGATCACCTACGAAAATTCATCGAACAACAGAATTTCACATGCTGCAGCTTGGGGATTTTCATGGTTTTGACTGTTAAGACAAAGTTTTTTCATGCAAAAAATAGGAGGTGGTGAAAAGCTTTGAATACCAATTGAATATTATTACCTGCA
Organism: Papaver armeniacum; assembly: GCA_023531295.1. NCBI lineage: Eukaryota > Viridiplantae > Streptophyta > Magnoliopsida > Ranunculales > Papaveraceae > Papaver > Papaver armeniacum. The sequence goes on along the minus strand of JAJJWW010014541.1, from coordinate 124,466 downwards.
TTTTCGATGAATTCTTCCAGTTCTCTGCATCTTTGACATTCAATATCAGATGCTCTGGGGCATACAAATCTGAAAAGGATATGGCCTGGAGGTTTATCATAACCGAGATTTAGTTACTAAATTAGCATACAGATTGAAGAATGCAAATTTTATAAATAGTAGTGAAGATAATAGATCCGCTTACTTGGCTAAACTCTGATATGATTATCACGCCCCAGTTTGTTCTACTTAACGGTATGTTAGGATATAAAAAGAGATGATAACAAATGCTAACCTCAACCATATCACGAAGCAAACACGGTGAAACTATGGGCAAGTGCCTTTGAAGCAAAATCTCCCTAGGGAAGATTCTGACATTGCGAGCTGATTTCCTTTCGATGGCCTCCACATCTACACCATCTCCAGCAATAACAAGCACAACCTGACTGTCAGACCATGCTCTGCCTGAATCCACCAAAAACAGTATAAAGATGCAAATGAATAGAAGGTCAAGCAACACTGAGTGGCCTAGTAGAAATAGAATACTTTGATGAATAGGAATTATTCGCAGGGACAAAGAAAATACTAATAATTTAATTTTTTTACATGCAGTTCATGGTCTAGTAGAAATAGAATACTTTGATGAACAGGAATTGTTTGTGCGCCGAAAAAGAAAAATACCGAATACCAGTACATTTAGTTCACAGTCAACTAAATGAAGAATAAACACCTGAGACAGTAAATCAGCTGCTATATGAGCCGGGCTGGCATGTTTATCAGCAATAACCAGAACTTCAGATGGGCCTCTGGCATGTCTATGGAAACCATTGCTTCACTGTTCTGCATCGTAAAAATCAGAATGAATAGGTACATCAAGCTTCAGGCAAGAAAATAAGAACTCGACGATACACCACAACAACAACACCTAAGCCTTTTAGTCCCAAACAGTTGGGGAAGGCAACTTGACGTAGATACAGAACATTAAGAATGTGAGAACAAAAAGGTGCAGTATATAAAAACTAGAAACGGAAATGGAAGTAATGAATGCTTAAATAGAAGAAATCATATAAAGTACCTGAAGAATCATTTTTGCAGCAGTGACATACTGATTTCCAGGTCCAAAATTTTCTCCACCTGCAAATAAAATAAAGTGACCATACAGATTAGCTGTAACAGAGGAACAACGATCAAACTTTTCCCCAAAATGAATTCCTAAAAAATTAATGAAAATGGTGGAGAACGTTAGGACCTTAGGACAAGATGAAGTCCCCCACGCCATGGCTGAAATGGCCTGCATATATGGATAAGATTGATATTAGTTTTTCTGTCCGAAACTGTATTCTTTGCAAAATTACAGGATCTATTGTGATATTATAAAGGTTACAGATAAATTACAAACAAAGGTTATGGATCAAAACACTACCTGAGCTCCCCCAGCTTTAAGAATATGAGTCACACCTGCTTTTTGGCACAATAAAGCACCTCCTAGAGAGAGAATGAAACTGAAAGTGTTAATTGTTGAGCTTATAATGTAATTAGCGCTAAGAGTCACAAAGAGTATATCGGGCAACAACCTTGCAGATGCTGCCATCTTTGCTGGGGAATAGCCAGAACAACAATTTTGCATCCTGCAATCTGCAGGCTGGTGCAGAACAAATATTTATCGAGATTAAAATTCACCATAAACATATGGGGTAACAAATATGGAATTTCACTTTTTAAACAGAAAATTAAACAAATTACCACTGCAAGCATGAGAGCTGGGTTAGTAAAACTGCAGTTCCCCAGGAACGTAAAGACCCACAGAAGTAATGCACCTTGATACCGCTTGCATCTAACACCCTGACCAAATAAAGGGTCAAATTAACGATATGAGCTCCATTCAGGGAAAAAGTGGACAAATATGTCCATTTCATTATTGATTTTCCTACTGATTCATGATAGGACTGCAGTTTTAACTTTTATAATGGACTAAGGTAACGGAGGAGAACATCCTCAGTAAAAATCATATCTTGACCATCCGCATATACATGAACAAGGGTCTTCAGGGCTCTTTGAATTGGAGTAAACTATTCCAGCTTCTCCGAAAGAGATTAAAAAGGGACGAGGGGTTGTGAACTTCAGACCACCCACCGTTTCAGAGTCCTCATTTAGTTAGAGACACACTATTTGATTGCCAATAATACTGAAAAATGTGGAACAGAAAACAAAAGGAATGGGGTGATATTTTACTTTACCTTTCATGTTCTCCACTTTAACTGAGGAGCCTTTTGAGATAATGAAAGGCATATATGTTATCATATGCAACATCAAATGCCTCTTAACTTCTGATCAAGCTGTGGCCACATCAAAGGAAAGTGTTTAGCTGTAGTCTTATACAGCTGAATCAAGATGCTTTGATATTACACTTAGTTATTCACAAACGACAATAAGATTGGTATTCAGCCTACATGAGGATCAGGAAGATCAGCAACTCGCTCAATGATTTTATCAAGGGAAACTTTTGTCAAAACTTTAGGGTATAAATACAAAATGAACAGACAGCCAGATAAAATCCTGATTAGGCATATACAAGACTCCAGCTTAAGAAAAGAAAAAGTAAATCGCAATAGCCTTTCCAAAATGAGAGAGAGAAAGCACACAACATGACAAAGAATCATAGAAGCACCAACTCTGTAACAGCGGCATCGCCTCTATTGGCGACATCATCAACAATGGGTTGGACCTATTCCAGTACAATCACCACAAATCAAGCACGTGATTACTTTCAATTCTCAGGCAAAGTAAACTTATGGGAAAATGAAATAACTATAAAACCTTACCGTACTAAAAATGGAAGAGAAATCAATGATTTAGACAGCCTTAAAGGCAATCAACCTCAGTCTTTGACAACTCTGACAACCTATAGGACTTCATTGCACACCTTATAGTATTATTCTTCGGTTCTGTCACAACAAGTACAACCTAGTTATGTTAGGAGGTTTATAAAAATTCCCTTTTTTTTTTTTGCAATTCCAGTTTATAAAAATTCCCATTCACAACAAGTCTCCACTAACACTTCTGGCTGTGCAAGATTTCGTAATCAAGCAGTCGCCATGGGCCATTCAGGGCTATTTGATGATTGCCCAAATCTGTGATCCTAAGATACCAATCATGGACTTGAAGGTCATTCACTAAAATTTTCTGGATTTAACTCAGAAATCTTCATTTAGAACATCTTGATGTGCCTACAATGGATGATAGCTAAATTGGAGGAAAGTTCCACTGATTTACCAAACTGCCATCATATGGGGGAAATTGGTAAAGAGCAGAAGTTGAAATGGATATATCTAAACCTCTGAAAAAGAGGTGCTGGTTGGGTATGGTAGCTGATCGAGAAATTTGGGTAAATTTTCCTATGAGAAACAGCTATATGTTTTGCTCTCACTGTTTTGTCATTATCCTTAAGGATGACGACTGAGGATATTGCTTTCAAAATTGAGCAACAAAATGAGACATGCAACAAAATAACCACATGACAAAAACAAGTTTGCCACTAGTGGGACGAACTGACAAACACCTGAAATATCTATTAAAATTTAGTATGTCATGGAAATGTCCATACCCACATAATGAACAACTTTTTCCAGCGAAACAAATTTACAAACATCTTGAACGCACCATTAAAACCTAGACATTGTTCTATCTCTATCACTATGATTAAACATCATCTCATGGAAATGTCAAAATCTGCATTCTTTACCCTAACATGAACACTGAGCTAAGCTGTTTTTCTGTGAAAGGAATTAACAATCACCCACAAGTTTTCCAGACTAGTGGGAAACTCAACAAACACTTTGAACACATATTTGGCAATTCAGACATTGTCCTTTCTTTTTATCAATTCCAATCTCATGGAAATGTCAATATCTACACTTTTTTTACCCTAATATGAACACTGAATTAAGCTAATTTGTCTATCAAAAAAAAAAAAAAAATAACACTACTACATCAAGAAAAGCACACTAATTTCGTAGCTAACAATCAAAACTTTATAAAGAGATTACTACTTACTTGCAGAGAAACGGAGAAGAGGGGTGTCGATGAAGACTTTGAGAAGGACCCGGAGAAAAGGGGATTCCGAACTGAGCAAATTGGTCCTCTGATTAAGAGAAACAATTTGAATATCCATCCAATTTGAGATTATTAATTAGGGTTTTTAGACTTTTAATGGTCTGGTCCGGTCAATCCCTTTCCTTCGTCTCCTTCTTTCCTTTGAGTTTTGACGAAATACACCTTTTTATTTTATTTTTGTGATGGACCACTACTTCAGCCCCAATGCCAGAACGGCCTGGATAAGTATTTTCACTAGAGGGTTGGAGCACTAATGAGAGGCCATTCAATTGCCCTGACGACTCCAGCTATTCTCTCATACCCTCTAAATTTATCTTGGCTTAATCGGGACATCAACATATGAGGCGTGTCCCTGGACTAAATTGCATCCACTGCCGGAATATTAACCATAGTATTGAACTTCTACAAATTTTATTAAAATTCAAACAACATAAAACTTTTTTGCATTGAATACAAACACCACCAGTAACACACACAAGCTTGGTAAAACGACCAGCGATACAAACAAATATTACAAACAGATGATCATAAAAGATCAACAATTCAGAAAAATTATAAAAAAATGAGTTCTCATGGAACTCATTAGTACAACTAAACGAGAAAGTAATGTCACCCAAGTCAGATCAGATATCGGTACAAGGCAATTGGTTCATATCCTTACCCGCAACATACGAATATGACGGGGTAACCTAGGGGTTACCAACATATTCGAAGGAAGTGTGACTGACTAAAAACGGCTTGCGTTTCTGCAAATATTATCACAATCAGCATTGCACCCAAGTGCCCCAACCAACCCCACGCGCTTCCCCACATCACATTGACCACTGACGTACCTGCATATCATTAGAAGCCGTAGAATGCTCGTATTAGTTAGCTAGCGTTTCAAATATCAACAAGAAACAAAAAAAGAAAATGCACAAGAAAACAAAGAGAAAAACTGATTTACAGAAGAAGGGAAAAAAATACATGAACCAAAGAGCTAGTAACTTACGCTATGTCTGCAACAACAAAAACCAACAGTAATCCAATGAGAAAAGGACAAAACTTAGATGAGCTGCTTTAGCCATATTTGATTTCAGTTTCTTGACTGAGTTTGTATATCCTAGGAAAATATAACTCTATCTATTTATAGGCATTCACAGCAGTCAATGCCATGGTGCACAAGTATATTGTGGCGCATTTTGTATGGCTTCTACAGTTGGCCACGGCATAACATATATTAATTTTTTTGTGTTTTTCATGACTGTTTCCTCAGCAAAGCAGTATTATTTTTCTATTTATTTGTGTATATAATATACTGTGCTTAAGAGACAAGAAGAATCAAACTTAACAATTGATTAAAATCATGAGCCAGTCGGGCTAAAATGGAATCAAATGCCCGAACATATTATATCTAAGATAATTGGATTGAATTTCTAATTTAGATCGCAAGACAACTACCCATTTTATATCAACATAACTTATCGTGGACCTTATAGATGATTCAAGAGGCAAACCGTACGTAATGGAAGTTTAGACGCAGTTTTAAATTACACTGGTTGCATCTTAGAACAATCAGATGCCTTAGAGGCATTTGTTATGGGCCCAATATTATTAGGGGCATTTTAACAGATGGGCCTGTAGAATAAAGAGAGGCCCGTCTACATGGCCACCAAAATCTAGCCCGAAATCGAATACGTTATTACAAAATAAGTTACTTACCATATTTCCGCACAAGTTCACAGTACCAACTAAAATGAGAAATTCAGAGATATAATGTTAGCTATAATTCACAGTACCTGAGACAACAATTCAGCTGCTATATGAAAGTTTTATCAGCAATAACCAGGACTTCAGATAATGCAGACATGTCTCATTGAAACCATCACTTCATTGCTCTGTGTGGAGGAAAATAAACATGTGAAAGGTACATCTAAGCTGTGTTTACAATAAATTAATAATAAGAATTGGACATAGGTACAGAACATTAAAAATATAAGACAAAGATGTTTCTGTATAAGAAGAAAAAGCAGATCTAGATGGGATGATACCAGCAGAAACAAGCCCACTGATTGAGCCATATCTGCCAACAATATATCCGTGAAAAGGTTATTTTTCAGTTGGTAGGCAAACCCGTATAAAGTATGACAAAGGGAAATGAAAACTTGGGCCTTAAATTATTCTTATTCTATCCCATCAACATGTTGAGAATATAGTGAGCGAGATGGCAACATGCAGGATTCAGCAATATGATACTACTGACGGACTAGTGAGTATTATCAACTGGCAGTGATTTCATTGCCCAAGTCCAAAGATGCCAAAGAAAAAAGTTCACTGAAAAGTAAGGTCAATTGAGCTTGGCTGTACTTAAATGCAGCTTACCTGAGAATGTGTGCTGATCATAGAAGGCCATTAAGCACTGTACCAGCAATCATCAGTTTTGGCCTGGGAGGTTGTAGTGCTTTTCACCAACTGGTAATGGAAATTACAGAAAAAAATAAAAGAAATTATTATCTTCAAAGCAGACAATTAAATTTGAAATAAGCTGAGCAATAGCTTTTTAAAAATTAGTAACTTGATCATAATCAATATAACTAGTGCTCATCCAATCGGTATGGCATTTGTCTCAAAAATACAGATACAGCGGATATCTTTGGTCTCAAGTCTGCAGAGCAAAATAAAAACATAAAGATCAATTCAGAATACTATGTGTTCACGAACATATTGCTGACTCGTGCTTGATTGGGCATGTGATAGCCTCGCCCCGCGTATTAGATCAAGTTCTCATTCTGGCTGACAAAAATTTAAGTTGGAAACAGTTGAGTGAGAATAACTAGACCCACCTGACACCCACGGGAAAGATGCCCACCATGTGGAAGGTCAAGTGCCATAATTTTCTGTTTGGGCTTCAATAGTGCAGTGTAGACTTGGAAATTGGCGGGGACCCAGACAAAGATTGCACGTTAACTGCAGCACACCAGGTTTATTAGGCTCTTAAAAGATTACTTAGTACAAAGAAATTCATTCACTCCAATTCAGACAAAACAGCGAATTACTCAAATTTTCTTAACACGATCTGCAGTCCATGAATTGACATCTGATCAATGTATTAGTCTACTGTTACAGTTCAATAAGAGCTTCAATTTATAGATCTAATTCTCCCATGTGTACCATAAATCCACTTGATAATAATGGAAGCAATCGAAAATTGGTCTAGGATCTATAGAGATATCTTCAGAGGGTACCCTCCCTACCCCACCAAAGAAGAAAGAAACAGGGAAGAATTATAAACACTAGCAAGAAAAAGAAACTGAGATTAACTATAGCTCGTAGAAATTCACAAGGGTAGATTGGTAGGTAATAACCTTGCAGGCGCTGCCATCTTTTCCTGGGGGAGTAGCCAGAACAACAATTTTGCATCCTGCAATCTGCCAGGCTGGTGCAGTCGTGCAGAACAAACAAAATGTCAACCCATCTGGTAGCCGAAAATTGAAAGTCACCATACAACATATAAGTCGCTGAATATGGAATTTCACTGTTGAAATAAATTAGAAAAATTACCACTACAAAACTGCAGTTTCCCCAGGAACATAAACCTGACCAAATAAAGGGTTCAACTAGTGATACGTGCTACATTCTAGAAAAAAGCGAAAGACATTACCACTAACTAATATTTTCCTACTAATTCATGAGATAGGACCGCAGATTTTATACTTTTAGAATGGACTGGTTATGTGAGGAGAACATCGCCTGGAAAACTTAGGGGACTTAGATCATTCCTGTCTATTCCAAATTTTGCTAAAGATAGAAGAACAAAGAGATAAATAAGGGGACGAGGTCCAGAGCTTTCGACCAAAAACCCATCAGCATTCTTCTAATTCAGAATTCTCGTTTAGTTTGAAAAAACAATCACTTGATTTCCAATCATACTGGAAAGATGTGAACCAAAAAAAAAAAAAAACAAAAACGGAGGATATGCTACTTACTTTCATGTTCTCAACTTTCATCGGGAGCCCTTGGGAAAATGAAATGCATATGTTATCATAGGCAACATTAAACGCCTCTTTAACAGCTGGATCAAGATGCACCCACACCAAAAAAAGGCTTAGCAATAGTCTTACATAACTCGAGTAAAACACTGAATATCACTTACTCACTCAAAATGACAATCTAAAATAGATATTTAGCCTACCTGGGGATAAGGAAGATCAGCAACTCATTCAATGATTTTATCCAGTGAAACTTTGTCAAACTCGTGGTATAACTACTAAGTCAACAAACAGCCAGATCAAATCGTAATAACACATACACTGAACTCAAACATAGACAAGAAAAGCCTTCAGAAATGAGAGAGAATGCACACAATATATCAAGAATCAAAGAAGCACCAACTCTGCCAGCATTGTCACTATTGGCATCTTCAACAATGGGTTGACCTATTCCAGTACAATTACTATGATTGCTTGAAATTTCATCTAAACTCAAAGTGAAATAAATATATAGAACTGGGAAGAGAAATCATGAGAGCAGGCTATTCATCTTTACAACCTTAAGACTTCATTGCACACTTATTATTCTTCCGCAAACAAGAACAACCTAGTTATCTTATTTATGTTAGGAGGTTTATAAGAATTTCCATTTCTCATTACATCAACAAACAAAGCGAGATACGTAAAATACCCACATGACAAAAATAAGTTTGCCACCAGTTGGGTAAATTAACCAACACTTTGAACGCACATTTAAAATTTAGACATTGTTCGATCTCTATCACTCGCTATCTGATGGAATGTCAATATCTACAATCTGAAAACCACTGAATTAAGAAGAGACAAAAAACAAAGTAACACTAAAGTGCCATTCAAAACTAATTAAATCATAAAAAACGAACAAAGAATATTCAAATGCTACATAAGTTGCAAAAAAAAGCTACCCAAATCTTATACCAGAGATGTATTGTTGTATCCTGGTAAAACAGTTGTTTCACCTCAGGGTATACATTAAGGTTCTAACAAGCATAACAAAACAGAAGCAAAATACAGATGTGAATTTACCAACTTATACTTTCTAACTTCATTCAGTTTTCATATTTCAACAAAGAACACCAACTACACATACCATCTTCACCTGCTTTTCTTGTTAGGTTTTTATTTCCAATATTCTATCTTGTGCCAGAGTGAGGGGAACAAGGCTTCAAGTAACAGACAAGACAATTGATAACAAGAGCAACCTAGTTATCTTATTTATGTTAGAAGGTTTATAAAAATTCCCATTTGGCCATTTCACAACATCAACAAACAAAGTGAGATATGTAACAAATACCCACATGACAAAAACATGTTTTCCACCATTGGGACAAATTAACAAACACTTTGAACGCACATTTGAAATTCAGAAATTGTGCTTTCTCTATCCCTTATTATCTCATGGAAATGTCAAAATCTACACTTTCTTCCCCTAACATGAACTCTGAATTAACCTAACTTGTTTGTCAAAACAAATTAACACTAGATTGCCATTCTAAACTGACTACATCAAGAAAAACACACTAATTTCGTAGCTAACAGTCAAAACTCTATAAAGAGATTACTACTTACTTGCAGAGAAACGGAGAAGAGGGTGAAACGATGAAGACTTTGAGAAGGACCCAGAGAAATGGGGATTCCGAATTAAGCAATTGGTCCTCTGATTAAGAGAAACAATTTGAATATCCATCCAATTTTGATTAATTTAGGGTTTTAGTGTATATAAACGGTCTGCTCTGGTCTGGTCAATCCTCCTTTCCTTTCTCTCTTCTTCGCTTTAGACGAAATGCACCTTTTTATTTTATTTTTGTGACAAGTCGCAAAAGAAAAAGTCATAGACCAGCTCCAAATCCAATGCCACAACGGCCTTGTATGATGCGTTTTTACAAGGGCCTGGCCCCGAGATGGCATTCAACAGCACGGCACGACAAACATTAATAGTGAGGCCAAGCACTTTGGTAAACGATTCTGCTTTGCTATAACTTAATTTTTGCGAACACGAACTACTATGGTCTTCCGTGTCGTTTCATTTTTATGACACCCGTTAGCTATATTTTAAAATTGATAAGATCTGATTCACCTTGTAGCTAAGGAAAAATCATATAGTTTTCTGTTGAGAAAACCACCTTAATAAGTGGTTTGTTTCTTATGTTTCAAGAGAACCCATGAATTAGCTAAAGAAACTAGTAATAGCTCCAGTAGTATGTATGTGTAGGGAGATCTCGGCCCTCACCAAAATTACATAAATATGTATACTAGTTTAATCATAACAATTACCAAAATTTTGAAATAAACAAAAGTCAACACCACCTCAAGCCACCCCAATAACACTACCGATCCCATATCTCCCCGCCCCAATCGTCAAAACTTCTTTTGTTCTTCTCTATTCCTAGAGAGAGGAGGAGATGAAAGAAAACCAATCTTTTCATTATTATCACAACATGATTGCATTTTGCAATATAAACAAGAAGAAAAGATCACTAATGATTGGTGCTGGTTGGCCATATATGCCTACTCAGTAGTAGCTGACGACGGTGCCGGCATATTAGAGCAATTTTAAAACTTCCACGGTGCAACAGAAGCAACTGTCACTGAACTCATTTTCTTCGCATGAGTAAACTGTTAAAGTTGAGCCTCTCTTTTACAAACAGAAGCACAATCTGTTTCTGGATCTGAACAAGGACGCGGCGCAGCCACTATTTGCCTAGCATTTTCCAGGTCACAGTTGAAGGAGAACTGACCACGGACGCATCTGTATGTCATTAAATTAGCTTTCAAATATCAGCAAAAGAAAGAAAAAGCAAATAAAGAGTAAGATCAATCAAAAAGGAAAAACAACATGAACGGAAACTTACGGTATGTCTGCTGCAACAACCGAAACCAAGAAGAGAAATCCGAAGGAGAGACAAACTTAGATTAGCTTTAGACATGATTAATTTCTATTGTTGGTTAGACTTATAATTCTTTCATTTATAGGCACTGCCATATAGTGATCAATAATGTGACAGACCAATTTTTTTTTTTTTAATGCATATCTTAATTTATAAGCTCCTTGCCTAGAGATTTTTGTTTTATTTCTTTTTATTTTTACATTTATCTGCTCGTTGGTCATGGATATTTTTATAATAATGTTCCTTTCAGCGAAGTTGCCTAGTAGCACGTTTCAGTATTTTTATTTCCACTTTTCTTTGGATAAGTATCCTAAATCCTAATTTTTTCCAAATTAATAATTATTTAATAATTATCATAAAAGCTGCCACTACGTATGCATAATCTTAACATCCTCTAAGTTGCATAAAGAAAGTTCTTGGATAAAATTTGTAACTTAGAAACCAACCTGTTGGATTCATCAAGTTACAGAAGAGCGTCTTCTGCAACAGTTCAGAGTCACCACGGGGTCCAACAATCGTTTCTGCGTCCAATGAGGCTTTTTCAGTATAATGGATGGTAGCAAACGAGAATTACAGAGAAGAAAAGGATTAGTAACTAATACCATATTCTCATACTGAGACCCTTGCTTCAATAATTTGGAGTCATAAGGGTTACAGCTGCCTTGTGAGCTGTCCTTCAACTCAGCCATCTTAACCATGGCGCTAAACAATTTCCGTCCTTCCTCTGTCAAATATGGCACAGTTAAAAACTTGACGAAGGAGTCCAGAGATACCCCCACTATACATCCTTGAATGTCCATAAGTTGGGAGAACATTATTCCCACTTGCAGAATCTCCAATGCGCCGAGGTCCAAGGCCCTAAAATATTGAACCTGCGGCAGATACAGAAAGTTGTGGAGGTAAGTTGTTATTTAGAAAAATTGAGCTGATCTTCTACGAAAAATTCATATCGAACTACAGTACTTCACAAGCTGCAGCTGGGGGCTTTATATGGTTTTGACTGCTAAGACAGTCAAAAATGAGTGGTGAAAAACTCGAATACCCATTGAATATTATTACCTGCATTTTTCACATTCATTATCAGATGCTCTGGGAGACAAAAATTTGAAAAGGAGATGGCCTGGAGGGTTATTATAACCTAGATTTTAGTCCTAAAATAACACACACATTGAAGAATGTAAATCTTATACTGTATCTAGTAGTGAAGAAGATAACAGATCCGCTACTTAGCGTACCTCTCATATGTATATCATGTCTCCAGTTTGTTATACTCAACGGTATGTTAGGATCTAAAACGAGCTGATAATAAAAACTAACCTCCATCATATCACGAGCAAACACGGTGAAACTATGGGCAAGTGCTTCTGAAGCAAAATCTCCCCTAGGGAAGTTTCTGACACTGCGAGCTGATTTCCTTCGATAGCCTCCACATCTACACCATCTCCAGCAATTACAAGCACAACCTGACTGTCAGGACCAAAAACAGTAGAAGGCTTAAGCAAATGTCCTGAAGAGCAAGCAACACTGAGTGGCCTACTAGAAATAGAATACTTAGATGAACAGGAATTTTTTCGCAGGACAAAAAGAACATTAGATTTTTCAATCTTTTACGTGAAGTTTACTGTACCAAACTAAATGAGAAATCCACAAGTAAATTTATCCATAACCCCTGAGACGGTGAATCAGCTGCTATATGAACTGGGCTGGCATGTTTATCGGCGCTAACCAGAACCTCAGATGGGCTGCAAGCATGTCATTGATACCATCGCTTCACTGTTCTGCATGGAGGAAAATAAGAATGTGAGAGGTACATTTAAGCTTCAAAATATAATAATAATAATTGGACATAGATACAGAACATTTAAAACATGAAAACGAAAATAGTTTGGTATAAGAAGAAAAAACAGAACTAAAAACGGCAATGGGAGGTCTCAGTGTTTAAATAGAGAAGATGATAAGAATACCAGGATAATCATTTTTGGAGCTGTGACATATTGATTTCCATTTCCAGGTCCAAAAATTTCTCCACCTACAAAATAAATAAGAAAGTGACCATACAGATTAGGTTCTGACAGAGAACACCGCATCATACTTTCACTAAGCGGAATTCTATAAAAATAATGAATGTGTTGGACAACATTAGCACATTAGGACAGGATGAAGTCCCCCCACGCCATGGCTGAAACAGCCTGCACACATGGAAAAGATCGATAGTTGGTGTTCTCATCCGAAACTATATGTCTATGCAAAATAAAGGATCTACTCTAAATTAGTTCTTGATAAAGGTTACGGAACAAAACACTACCCGAGCTACCCGGCTTTAAGAACGTGAGTCAGACCAGCTTTCTTGGCACAATAAAACCCCGCCTAGACAGAGAAAGAAATAATGAGAGACTGAGATTTTTTAGCTTATAATGTAATGTTATTACTGATTTAATTCACAATAGTAGATGCTGCCATCTTTTTCCTGGGGGAGTAATAGAACAATTTTTTTAGCAAAATGATATTTTACTTTTTAATGTTCTCAACTTTCACCGAAGGAGCATTTTGAGCAAATGAAAGCACAACTTGACTCCAAGGACCATGCTCTGCCTGAAACCAGCAAAATTACGCTTACACAAATGACTATAAAGTCAACACCACTAACTGGCCTACTAGGAATAGAGTACTTTGATTCACAAGAGTAGATCGGTAAAAAATAACCTTGCAGATGCTGCCATCTTTTCCTGGGTGAGTAGCCAGAACAATTTTTTTTTTTAGCAACAATTTTGCATCCTGCAATATGTGCAGGCTGGTGCAGAACAAACAAAGTGTCAACCACATGTGGTTACTGAAAATTGAAAGTCACAATAAAGCATATAGGGTAGTGAATATTAAATTTCAAATTTCACTGTTCACTAGAAAATCAGACAAATTACCACTGCAAGCATGAGAGCTGTTGTAGGTAAAACTGCAGTTCCCCAGAAACATAAATAAAGACCCACAGAAGTAATGCACATTGATACTTCGCTTGCATCTAGCACCCTGACCAAATAAAGGGTGAAAATAGTGATATGAACTGCATTCAAGAAAAGTGAAAGACATGTTCATTTAACCATTGATTTTCCTATCTATTCATGATAAGACTGCAGTTTCGAATGGGTAAGGTTGAGGTCTCCTTTAGAGAACATCCAAAAATTAAGCGATAAATGAACGGGGTCTTCAGCGCCTATGATTGGAGTAAACTATTCCAAGTCTAGCTAAAGAGAAATGAATAAGGAGATAGAAAAGGATAAAGACTTTTGAACTTCAGACTAAAACCCATCAGAATTCTTCTAATTCAGAATCCTCGCTTCGCTTGAAATACAAACCACTTGATTTCCAATCATACTGAAAATATGAACCAGAAAAAAAAAAACGAATGATATTTTAGTTACTTTCATGTTCCCAACTTTCACCGGGAGCCTTTTTGAGCAAAATGAAATGCATAAACGCTATCATAGGCAACATCAAAAGCCTCTTTTACAGCTGGATAAAGCTGCACCCGCACAAAAAGAAAATGCTTAACGGTGGTCCTATTATGTAGATAAAGTACACTGAAATTACACTTATTTATTCACAAACCAAAATAGATATTTGGCCTACCTGAGGATCAGGAAGGTCAGAAACTCGTTCATTGATTATATTTAGGAAAACTTTGTCAAACCTCATGGTATAACTACAAAATGAACAAACAGCCAGATAAAATCTTGATTTACACGTAAGCTAGACTCCAGCTTAAGCAAAGAAAAATAAATACCAATTAACCTTCAGAAATGAGAGATGCACACAATATAAAGAAGAATCAAAGAAGCACCAACTCTGTAACTGCAGCATCGCTCTAATGCGTCCATCATCAACAATGGGTTGGACCTAATCCAGTATGAAAAATGAGTTAAACTGTATATCACATTCATTAAACTTAGGGAAGTTGAAACAAAACACTGAACCTTACCGTATTAAAGATGGAAGAGAAAATCAATGCGAGGGCGAGCCTTAAGGCTATCACCCTCGGTCTTTAACAGCTCCGACAATTTATAAGCTTTCATTGCACACCTTAGTGTTTAATTTTTCAATTCTACAACAACAACCAACAAGATATGTTATGATACGTAAAACATCCAAATTTCCCACCATCAAAAAACAAGTCTGCCACCAATGGGACAAATTGACAAACACCTTGGAGGCACAGTTATAGTACACACATTGTTCTATCTCTATCACTGTCTCATGGAATGTCAACATCTAACCTGAACACTGAAAACGGATTAAGCTAAGCTGATTGACAAAATCAAAGTAACACTACATTTCCATTGAAAACTAACTCAATCAATTACTTACTTGCAAAAAGAAATTAACTTACTTGCAGAGGAACGGAGAAGAGAGTGAAAAGATGAAGTTTCTGCGGAGGACCCAAAGAAGATTTGGGATTTTTGAATCAAGCAATTGCTCCTGATTAAGAGAAACAATTTGAATATCTGATTAATTAGGGTTTTAAGGTACTAGTAATAATCTTGGTCTAGTCTGGTCCGGTCAATCCCCTTTCTTTTCTCTCTCTTCAATTTTTTTAAATAAGAAAGAGATTTTATTACCGGATGCAGACTGCAGAGAGAGAAATTTTTTTCCAAAATTATCCCAAGATAAGATACATTACATATCTAGTTTTTTGGTTTATTTTAAATAGATTTTTAATCACCGGTTTCATGCCCTCCACCGAGGCTCTCACGCCTCCAGATTCCTCTCGAGTCCCAAATCCGTAAATATTGCTAGAGTTTAACATGGACGGAGTTAGTTTGCCCTCCTTGCGAAGACATTAGTCACACTATCCGCCTGGCCCTCGACTTTGTTCCTCATGAGGCTCGCCGGTAGGCTAGCACGGCAACCTGCCTAACTTATGTAGTAGTACGCTACTTGGAGCTTAGCTTGTTAGGTTTCCAATTATTCAAGCACTTATGTAATAATATTTATATTCTAAAAACTAACTCGAGAGAATAAAGGATATATAGAGAAAGGACTATCTAAGATTGTGTATAGGAAATAGAATTACACAATTATACCGTGACCGATTCCAACATAGGTAGATTAGGGATAAAATTGGGAAATATGAAACTCAGAACTAAATTTGGAGGAAAAAAATCCCAATTTAGGCAAGTAAACTAGGACGGAGGAGTATTAAGTTCCTCTAACGAGAGATTTTAACCAAACTGAAGTTTAAAACCAAGACTCACCAACCTAGACAATCTAACTCTTTTGCTAAACAAGCTAGCAATCTCATTAGACTCTTTGTGCAAAAGGTTATGATCCAAGAATGAAAGCTCGAGAACAAGACTTTACAATCACTTATAATATTATTGTTTGTCCATCCGATGCACTCCATCTTTCCCATTTATTGCATCCACGACTAACCGACACCTCCTTCTATATGCAGAAGGCTTTAACCCAGATTCTGGGCCATTTTATCCTCTAAAGTCAAAGGAGTGCTTCATCCTCGTTCTTCATCTTGAGCTATCCAAGCCTTTGAGATCGCACCCAACATGTCCCTATATGAGAAAACCTATCAGTCCAATGCCCATAGTCTTATTATCTTTTAGAAAAGATGCATCAAAATTCAATTTTTTGATATCCATTTTTTGGTAAAATCCAAGATGATTAGGTCCTTAAAATTCTATTCCTTCTTGTGTGTGTTAGAGCATAGCTCGGCCGAACCCACTCAAGCGCTTGGTATGTCAAGTTTGGTTGGTTTGGTTGTCATATTTTAGTGAGCCAAACTCATTTTAAAGAGTCTTTTGATTATGTACTAGATTCAACTTCGTATAGGTTAGCTTGAAAGTATTAGGATATGAGACATTACAAGTATTGCATAAGACTTGAAGAAGTGAAGAAGTAAGGAGCTACAATGACAATTATCCCCACTTGAGGTTAGTGATATTTGAAAACATAATCGCAAGCATGAATTATTACACTCTAGTTATTATGAATACAATACGAGGTTTATTGCTTAACCATTAAACTTTGTATATAAGACATTGACATAATCGCTTGAATGCTATTGTGATTATGTATGGGTATAAGGTGAAGATTTCATCCTAGGAAACAATGTTTTACATTTGTTTAAAGGAAGTAAATTCATGAACTTGTTTTCGTGGATCGGAAGAGAAATCGCTAGGTTTTATTGGTATTGTTATTCATCGTGTATATCTTTTGAACTACCAATATGTGTGATTAGTATAACCGCCATGACTTGTTTATGTTCTGGTAAAACTATTCACAAAGACCGACTTTTGTATTGGTATGACTTTTATTAGTGATACCAATCTTAAGAAATCACCCGAGATGATATGATCGATTTAGTGTTATTAGTATGACCAACTATGGGTAAAGGGGCGAAACTGATCCTAGTAAGAGGTGCAACCTATCACAAAGGGGGAATCGATCCTTGTATGAGGTGCAGCAAGTTTTTAGTAGAATGGGGAACCGATCCTATGGACATGTGCAACAAGTACAAGTTAAATGCCATATATATGTGGGAACCGATCCTAGTACCTAGTCAATCAATTTTTGGAAACTAGTGTGACTAAATCCAAGACCTACATGGAGGTAGAACCAAAACTTGTTTTGGTAGAATCAGAAACCAATGTTTGGTGATTGAGGGTTCTTGCATAGTTCTTGAAATTCAGACGAACCAATTCTAAACTTGTTTGGAAGTGTGGCAAATCGTTTTTAAGATTGTAAGTATGAAAGAGGACTTACAAAGTAAAGATGTCGACATACTTTGAACATATGCAAGAACGCTTATCTTTATTGTTCAAAGATATTCCTTAATAGCTAAAGGAAAAATCCCATATCGAAAAATAAATTGAGAATCTTTTTTATTTAAGGTTGTTAATTTTATTTTTGGAAAAAATGAAAATTAGTAATGTACATTTACTAGTTGGAATTTTCTAAGAAATTTTCGGTCAATATTTGACAAAGCATTTCCAGAATTATGGAAACCGAATCGGGAATATATTGCATATCTTGAGAATATTTTCGGTTTTGGAAATTCCTTGGTGTCCAAACTTCCTTGTCTATAAATATCAAAGTTTTCATTTCTAGCAAACTAATCCTTAGAACCAGCAAACTACTGGTTGTGTTGTTACGTGGAGCCACCATTCAGAGATGAAAGTAACCTAATTAGGTGAAATCTCTTACTACTACCTACTAAAGACTTCTTTGGGATTGAGAAGCTCTATTAGTACCGTTGGGGGAAACTAGATAATTGTGGTTTATCTTTGTTTTCGATTGATTTGATTGACTAACGGTGGTCAACCTTGATTGCACCTAGTTTGTTTATGCTTGAGAATCTTCTTCCGATAAGATTCACTCAAACTAGATCGAAGTTTCGACGAGGATCTTTAGACTGCTTATAGATCTAAAGATGTCTAGATCATCCATTGTTAACAGACTCCATTCAAAGGTGTGATTGATTACAAGAGATTCAAGTTGATTGTGTGCAGGTGATGATTGAAGATTAAAGAAGATTTGAAGACAAAGAAGACTTTGAAGATTTCTGATTTGGGTTCATATGAAGACAAAGAAGACTTTGAAGATTTCTGATTTGGGTTCATAATCTTGGTGTGCCCAATACTTGTTTCGGTAAAAGAGGATCCAACTATAACTGCTTTCCTTGTGGTAGATTGGATTGATTAGTTGTGTAGATCGTCATCAATACAATTCTTTGTGATTAAAAGTATTGATTGAAAAATCTTAACAATTACTTTGTATTTGTTGATAAGACAGATCTAAGAACCAGACAAAGGAGTTTATTTGAGATGAACAAGAGCCTTTTGTTGAACTCACATCACTTGGTTGAAAAGAGTTGATACCAAACAGATTTGTTGTTCTTTTACCGTTTGGAATACGAACCAAAGGAGTTGTTCCAAGTACGTGACTTATTACAAAGTTGGAGGCGGGGGAATACAGATAACTAGGTGAAATATAAGTTTAGTTGCTTGGTCTCAACTATACGAAGTTGGTTTGATTTTGTATAGCAGCTTAACCCGAGAGTATTCAATTTTGGACAAGGTCCCGGATTTTTATGCATTTGCGCTTTCTCGTTAACAAAATCTTGATGTGTCTTTTACTTTTCTATTTCCGCAATTATAATTGTTTTCATTATAATTAGAAGTAAAATACACAAACGTTAAAAACTATTTACTTGATAGTAATCCTATTATCTTTGGTTAAGTCCGAACTATTTATCAAGTAAACATACTTTATGTTGTATTGTCTCGATCTTGTATCAATAGTCAATCACGCAAGTTATCTTATTGTCGTATTGTCTCGATCTCGTATCCATAGACGATCACACGAAGTATGAAATGATTTTTTGTATTGTCTCGACTCGGTCTATAGACAATCATTTTCGGAGAAAGGACTTAGGTGGAAAAGTTTTAGATTGAGGTATATTTGGGGTACCTTCGCCTTTTCAATTGCATCGTAGAAGGCAAACATGAAAAGATCTAAATAACTGTGGTTTGGTGCTATCCAACCTATAAGAATTGAATCTATGTCTGATTCAGAACGTAATAGCAGGATTTGATATCCTCAAGGTCATATGGTGGAGGACACAAATGAATAGTGCAATACTCTTATTAAAGGAATCCTCTAGAAGTTGGTTAAGAACTTACAACTTCTCGAGAAAGTCTATTTTTGATCTAAGAGATGACACACTCGATTTCACATTATGATGAATTTCACATTCAAGGAAATCAATATAGTTCAAGAAGGTTTCTCAATGGTAACCTAAATGGGTTACCGAATACCTCCTCTCTCGTTTCTGTTTCTCATCGTGAACATCCCACTAAGAGAAATTGTCATATTTGGGTCTTAAGATTTGTGAATCTTGTCTTTGTTCCTTTATCAACAATATTCACAAATAATCCCGATGGATTAGAATTTAGAAGCAACCATATGGAAAGGAATCTTCCAACAGAGAATCAAATATCTCAAATCTTTTATAAAGTAAGAACTCTTACTATGTTAAAAAAAATATTGTAATAATACAATACAATCTGAGGTAAAATAATTCTTCAAACTTACGAGTTTAAGAACCAGAAGTATCACTTCATCTTTTCATGAAAATAACCTTATGGATTCATCTCGCAATGGTTTCTTCAAAACCAAAGGATATGCTAAAAGGATTTGGTAATCCCGATATGTCAAACTATGGCATAACCCATAACTCATGGGTTGATCTTCGCTATGTGGGTCATTTTCCTGTTTCCTAAAAATCCGGAACGGATTGGTATCATGCCTATTGAAGAAACTGTTACCAAAATATGTTTTCTTAATAATAGATGTCTCTCAACATCGGAAATAAAAACTTGGATTATTATGCAAGTCTTTATAATATTTTTGGTCAAGGTAAACTTGTTGATTTCTCAAAATATCTATCTTGAGGCACTCTAAGCATTCTTTCAGGATGATACCGAATGAAGATCTAAGGAGAAAACTTACAACGATGATAATCATCTCAAACTTGCTCGAATGTTTGAGGTAAAGTGGTACAAAATTCTCTATGAGGTGAATGGAGTAATCTATGAAGAAATTTTTAGTGAATATTGTATTCACAAAGTTGAGAAATATCTTGACTCCCTGGAATCAGATAGGCTAACCTTGTGCAAACACACATGCTATCATTTAATCCGACTCATATCCTTTTCAAAGGTGCATGCATCTAGTTTACTTGATGGGTGTACTAGACCTTACTAAGAAGAGTTATGCTTGACAAAAGAGTCGATGTTGAATGGAAACGAGTACTCTACTATAAGGAGTTGATAAAAACATCCCATGAGAACTCCTAAAATAATGATATGCATCTTAACATCTCTTAATCATTATGAGGATTTTTTTTGTGGAAGTTTCAAAGTCTACTCGATGAGATTTCGTCATAAACGAAATTTTTAGTAGGAAGGTAGTAAAACTTTTTAGTAAGAATTCTTCTAAAATATTAAGTTATTTGTTGTATAATAGACTTTAGTTTTTGATTTCTTTCAATAAATTCTATTATGAATAAAAAACAGACGGACCGGAAAATTACGCTTTGGCGCGTTCTCCCGCAGCCGTAATCTCCTCGATGGGTCAAGATGAAGCTACGATTCGGGCCTTAAAGCTAGGCAAATGTACGTCCATTTTCCTTGCAGGCATGCTCGAGGAGCATGATGTCGCTTAACTTAGCTTCCACACTGCTCCAACTTACCCTTGTTTTGCGAAGGATTTGTTAAGATAATAAAAACTTTCTTAATACGGCAAAAACAACCTTTTGAGGCTCTAAACGATGGAATTTGGCTAAATTGTGGTGACCATGTGGATCTATAAACATGTCTTGATCTTTGGGTCGTTTCCCCATCAAAATGGACTCTCTTGAGCTAAATTACGACATTCGGGTTTTTCGCCTCCGTATAGGCTATAGCTTTCTTGTAGCTTGATAGGAAGTATGAGCATCCACTTGCCGGGCATGCAACTAAGCCTTATAAAGTATGGCCACAATCATCTCTTACGAGCTACTGGAGCTTAGATGATATGAGGAGCCAAATGTCGCAATCATCTCCGAATTAGATGATATGAGCGACAAAGTGCCGGACCTAGCTTATGTCGCAACCTTCAGGATGCCTACGCACTTTCCCTACTCTAAAGGGATCACATGCATCGTAGTTCATCCACGAAAGAACACAAACTTAAGCCAACTCGCTTGCATGGCCGGGCTAAGCTATAATGGTAATGGCCTAGTCCGTATAGGCCGCTCCATCAAATACATCCAAGTGATGCATCATCGAGTCCGTGAATGGCATAGTGATGCCTCAAAGATCATATGTTTATCTATAAGGTCATAACCAAGAATGAGGCCTTAGCATCATTCATACCGCTTTTGGCCAAGCTATGAAGCTTACTTGGTACATGGTCCGTATATGCACCTTCAACCAACTAACCCTCCCTATATATGTTAATTTGACATTTTTAGAACTCAATTTGGGGACCAAAATCTTTCATCAACTCCCATGCATTACTATTCATGGCCGTTGCCATATATTTCTGAATAACCGGCCAAGATGGATGTTCCCTACCACTGCCAACTACGATGTCCGGCCATGTTGGCTGTCCGCTGCCAACCCGATGTCCGTCCATGTTGGCCGTAAGCTGCCAACCCGGTGTCCGGCCATGTTGGCCGTCCGCTGCCAACACGCTGTCCGGCCATGTTGGCTGTACATTTTCAAGGTCATCTACCCAACTGACCTAATGCATCATTTGATACAAGATTGGCTCTTGGCCAATGCAAATTCCAACCAATGTCATATTTTTTTTTCCCTTAGCCAATATGCATATGCGATGTGCCTTACTTGGCACTGGGATATGGCCCATGGCCAAATGCATCTCACCATGCAAAGGAAGCTTTGGATGAAGCTTCATCATAAGCAAATGGCGCATCTTTTAGCATGCGCCACGCTAAATACACGGGGTGTTACAAAAACTATCTTATTATGAATAAAATTATTTGATTTATAATTTTTCTTGTGATAGTTTTTGATTTACATAGCCAGTGCTTGAATGCTTTATTTTATTGCTATGTATGTTTATGGGATGTTTGATTTCAGTTTTACTACCTTGATATTCGATCTCATAATGTTGTGAACCCTTATGGTTTGCGTGACTTTTTGGTTTAGCAGGATTAAGTTCTAGCCCATGTTGGTGGGATTTATCAAAGGATCATGAGGGGTTCTGATTGAAACAATATGTGAAAAAGTCACAATATGTTGAAATCGTTTGGTTTAGATAAAAGCATATGTGTTTCCAGGGTTTTCAACTTTGCTTGCAATAGTTAAAAACCGGTTTTCAACCTTTCTCCTGGTAAAGGTTGGTTGTTGTTATTCTTTTGTTTTGGCATAAGGATGACAACATAATGATATTTAGATATCAATTCTCCTGGGAAGAAGATGCAAACATGTTGGAGAAGAGGATGCGAAATTTGAGGTAACAATCTTTTTAGTTAATTGTTTTCCGTTTAAGAAAAGCCCGAGTTTATTGCATATATTTATTGCTTTGCTTAACAAAATTTCGTGTACAATTGATGTTTTATTCCATTACTAGAGTCTCAACCTGCACTGCAGAATGCAAGACGGCAAAGATGTGTGTTTCAAATGTATCCATCGATTCATATATGTTGTAATTGTCCTGGGAAGAATCGAACCGATCGATCCAGTCTAAATAATTTGAGGAGTTAGTTAATATAGATGTCCTTATCTTCGAATCTTTTAATATTGTATATGTAAGTCATACAACCCTTTGGGACGAACATAGTTAATCGTTAGAGCAAATCCTATGGGCGTGAGAACATTACTTCGCTCAAGATTTCAAAAAATATCATCAAAGGTCATTCACCAAACTTGTAACAAAACTAAAAACACCAAAAATTACTTTAAAATCAATTAGATTAATCTTGCCAAAATCTGTTAGCATTAGAATTTAATTTTTCTCTTTGATATAAATTCTTGGGTTCCCAATTATTTGTGGGTGAAAACTATTTCTGCTGTTTTTGGTAAATTTGGGTGTGTGGATGAGAAATAAGTCTAGACCCTAAACAATGCAATCGCACGAGAGTACTTTTGATTCGAGAGATCAATCTGCACAATCCGGCCTAAACCAAGAAATGGGCTGCCCAGCTTGCTTCACAAAAGTGAAGGAAAATGGTTGATTTGCTAATGCTTCCTCTAGTGTTTCTAGGAATGTGTGTATTCTCATTTAAAGTTTGGTTTCCACCAGAGATACGAGGCTATATAAAAGTTAATATTGATGCTTCTTATGTTTATGAAACAAGAAAAGATAGCATTGGTCTAATTGTTCGTGATCATGCAGGGGCATGCTCTAGCCGTGAAAGGTTTTATTTGGAGGAAGAAATGGAAGTTTCGAGGTTAAAGAGCAGAACATTTTGAATGGAAAGCCCTGATCAAAGTCAAAGGGAATGGATAAAGAACATGGATTCAATAAAGTAATTATTGAGACCGATCGTGAAAATTTGGTGAACTCAATACCGCAGGGAAGACCCACAAGTGCATTGGTTCAATCATCATTTATTTCTTTCGATTAGAAACAAGTTTTCAATTAATGATTTTTTGTTCTGCAAGCTAGTAAATAGGTTAAGTAATAGTGTGGCTCATGAGTTAGCAAGAAAAGCTAGACTTGAAACTAGTAGTTTCTCTTATGTCTCGAAATTTCCTCCTGATGTTGTCAAATGGATTGAGGATGATTATGTACTCTGGAAGAAACTAATTAATAAAATCTTCTTTTAAAATCAAAAAAAAAAAAAAAAAAAATGTTAAGCTGCCAAGATTTAAACAAGCCACTAAAATTGTTAGAGCCCAAGTCCGCCCAAATTATGTTCCATGGGTTCCACGGGTTCGATGGGTAATCTGGAGAAAGGATTCCTAGTTCGGGTATGCCTCGTGCCTAACCAATCCAAATCCCACCCCTAGACCAAGTGATCACGTGATAGACGGGGTCGCTTTGGTGGTGGGTCCCACCGGTGTTTGCGACTCATTTTTCTAAAGATCTCGCACCTCCGTGTGTTTTAACATTTTCGGAAGCTAGACCCTCTGCCAGCAAAAATTTATAATCTTTTACTTTTTTATTTTAAAACTAGGTATCACCGGGGCCTTACGGCCCCGACTCAACCTTTCCTTTTAAGTGTATCTATTTGTTACATAGTAACTCTGACTGCAAAACAAAACGTAAAACCCGTCATCAATCCTTGATCTGATTGTTACCTTAAAATTTGGATTGGTTATACTGCTTTTGTCATTTTGTCATTAGATGTTCACATAATACTAATATAAATTATCCAATTCTGTTCAATTCTTCGTTTGTTTAGAAAATTATCAAAGCCTTCATTTTCTCTCCTAAGACAACGCATATGTTATATATCGAGGTAAGGGTGTGCGGCAAATACCTAAAGTTTTAGCCAACAAAGACTTGTACCCATCATTGATTTTGGAAAATGGTAGTAATAACATTGTATTTCTGTATCCGTGACTACCTTGTTGCAATCATATTACCCAATTCAATCCCAACTAATTTAAGGAAATATACCATAATGCTGATGTTTTATTTGATCTTTTTTAGGTTTTTGTGAGATTGCTCTCAGCTTCAGTTACTCATTATAGTACAAATTATGCTTACAGATTAGATTGTGAATAATCCCAAGTAATGATGATAACCAAGTAATTTATCTCATGAGCAACCACTTAGTGAATCAAACGATAAACATGTAGTCTGGTATAATCACATCTAAATAGCTAAATGTAATATTTATCAAAACATCATTTCTTGCAATGGATAAGATGAGAGGGGAAATTGCAAGTGTGCACTATATTAATCACGAAATGGACCGGACGAAACTATGTAGTTTATCACATTGCCTTGCATCTCTTTGCCACATCTATTTCATCTAATGGACACTCGAATGGGGTTTTACACCCCCCACTGGTAGATTACAACCCTTTGTATGGTTATCAAAAAAGCTTTCCTTTGCCACTTTCTAAGAATATACGGTGCTTTTAAAATTATACCTTTCTGAAAAATATTTTGACGTAGTAAGAACTTTCTCAATAATTCACCCATTGACATTTGTATAAAATGTTTGAATATGCATTGGTCACCAAACTAATGGTGTAAAGTAGTTCATTGTTCAGATAGATAAATAAGCTTAAAGAACTAAAGTTATACCCAAAATTGTGTGTGAATATGAAGATAAATAATCAATTCCACAGCTAATAACTCACATAAATGAAGTTCTACAATTGTCTTTGTAGATAGTTTAGTGCGGTAACTGATATTTGCTTTTATCAAGTCTACCCGAGCATTGAAATTTATTTATTTGTGTGCACTGTTTCTCAGAATTTTATGAATTTCTTATGGTGCATGTATTAAATTTTAATTGATACTTGCAATGGCGTGATATGTGTATATGCGTTAGGTAATACCCCTTTCCCCAAGGAATGAGTAGTGGGAGAAGGTAGAATTCCTCACGAACTTCATTTGCTTTGAGTGGTGGGAGAAGGTAGGTCAAGGAAAGTAATGTTACCTAATGTGCATATGTCGCCGATTACCATCTAGAGACGTAGATTTAGTGGATAGTGGACATGAATCCCAAGTCAACGAACTATTAGAATGTGGCAAGGCTTTGACATGACGTTTTCCATTGAAACTTTAATTGAAGTGGTCATAAGCTTAGCATAAATTTTTCAAGAGAAATCACATCAAATAGCAGGAAATCATTTATGTTGCAGAATCATTAAAAGTAAATGAATCACTATCATTATTAACATTCCACACGCACTATTTTTATCCTTTTGGAAACAACTCGCCATCGGATTATTGTGATCCAAAATTAGCTATTATTAGTAACTAAGTTCAATGTTGTTTAGTTAACATGTGTGCAATTAACTATGCATGACAAAGAGATACTATATCTATAGTTGGTTAACTTCCTCACGTATGATTTAAAAAAAAAAAAAAAAAAAAAACCAAAGATACCTTAACAATGTCAAAAACTACTGCTTCTTATCAAAATCCAATGTCCATTTTCTATGATTAGTCCTGCACAAACTTAACTATAAATATGGTTATCCTGAACCATAATGTTGATGTAGTTATGACATGAAATAAGATTTTCAAAAAAATATTGATCTGGTTTAATGGGGAATGACAATTAACATTCCTATCATTACATTGAAACAATATAAATACCAACACAACCTAAACACTTAAATAAGATACTTCTTAGAATAGGAATCAAGAGCCCTATTTATGTTGCTACCAGAGTTACCTTTGGGTTGTCTGCTAAATCCAGAGTTACAATATTGATATGCTAAATCCATCCAAAGAAGAAGGATGTGTCACAATTAAATAATTGTAAAGGGTTTAGAACTTACACCATAGATAGCGCTAACCATAGTTGGATTGAATAACCTCAATGCTACATAACTTGAGCTTGTTTTCTCAATAAGAACATTTTCTTACCTCTTCTATGCTCTTGTTGGTGGCGCAATGAGCATCATACTGGGAAAGCAACTCTTTGTCAAGACTTCGACAAAGAATAAATAGTATCTAAACACCATATTGGTAAAAGAAATCCCGTGAGAAATTTTTCGCGCCGCCTTCAATCTAAAATGAGCATCCAAAAACCACAAATCAAGACTTTAACCACAAATTAGTTTTAATTTGAAATCTCGGAAACGCTGTTGTGGTTCATAATTAGCGAAGGGTTAACAACTCCTAACAAATGCTAAATCATCAATTACTTCATAGTTTAGCCCTAACATTAAAAAATGATGCATTCGCCACTCCTAGCAACTAAACCATCAAAAACTTCATGGTTAAGCCATAACATTAAAAAAGCAAAGCGTTTGCCACTCCTAGCACCTAAACCATCAACAACTTCATAGTTAAGCGCTAACATTAAAACAGAGTTCGTGAAAATCTACTCACCACGAAAAACAAACTACAAATATAAGAAACCATAAGAGAGGAGTGGCCTAGATGGGTCACCCAAGAAAATACCTTTTGGAATTTTTAGCGATTTCAAAAGCTTCCATGACCTCTTACCATTGTCTTTCATTTAACTTCCTTCCAACACCCTTGGTATAATTCTGATTCTGGATAAGAGATATATTCTTTTACGATGCATGGTTCCACTCTAATTGGAGCCACAAATCATGACCAACGTGATATATGACACTTCAAATCTATGTAATCAATAGCTATTATTGCCATCGTGAGGCATGTAAGTTTCCCTAGTCAAATAACAATGCCATTTGTGGGAGTCGAACCCACATCTACATGGTTGAGAACCATGTGCTCTTCTATTTGAGATAAGATAGCACGTACCATTTCTTAATGTAAGTTGGATTTAACATAATGATACTTAACCCAGAATAATTCATAAGCATGGCAAGAAGAGAATTTACCCAATCCTCTGATTCTTGCACATATATTACCCCAACAAAGATAATCCCAAGTTTATAGTGTGTTTGAAAAAAGAACGCATCTTACCCGATATTAATCAAAGAACTCCATCGCTGATTTAATGTACCATGATAATCAATTATATCTCATATAGAAGAATTGAATCGAATGAGTACTTGCGAGCATAAAGAAACAAAAAGGATGCCGAAATCTTTAGATAGGAAATATATTCATGCTTTTAAAAATGAAACACAATGAAATGCAATTAAGTTGAGAGATTTAGGTGGATCTTCCTTAAGTAAATTAGATAATACCTAATGTCTTACTTATTTATGTGCAATCGAAGAGCCATGATCGATGCACCAAGAATGTTGGTCTTTAATGCGTACATCACTACCCATTGTGGTGCTCTTCTTTAATAATGATGCTATAAATCTGAGTTATCCCTTACATTATTTGAAGGTCCTTGGAATTCTCGGATGAAACATTCTATTCCTTACTTTTTTACAACTTTAAAGAAAATTTTACTATATCACTGGTTTGCAGCTGGAACATGCACCGAAAAGATAATTTAGCACCTAAATAATTAGATACAAAACCCCAAGGTAGAGACCTAGGCAATGGATTGGCATTGAATTCATTTGCGTAGGCTGCATTTGATTAAGCAAACGAACTACCTACAACAATAAAATTGTAATTACATTAGCACATATCAAAAAGAAATCATCAAAAATTTAAAAAATTCATGCCTAATTCAACTGGTCGATACCTCAACCTTGTGCCGATAGAGCACATTATACACATTTAAGAAGACATATTTTTCCACGCACATCCGTGTAAGTTTGATTCAATGAAACAACAAAGATGAGATACGAAATGCTTCTCATAAACCAAATTGATGTGAATATAATACTAACTCCAAAACCAATTTTATCAAGTAACTAATAATGACCTCAAAAGTGATTCAGTACATAGTCAACTATTTGTTGATCTTCAATCCTGCCATAAAGGAAAGATGGCTTTTGATGCTAGCGAACACCAAAAGATTATAAAGTCACTTTTAAGAATGTTTCTCCAAGCTTTTTACATAGATTAGCCTTTCTAAGAACAAAGAAATGACTTAAAGAATCGTTTTTGTTCTCATCCAAGAGCCGATGATATACTGAAATGAGAAAACGTATGTCGTCTACATATCCATGAATTCGTAGAAAGATAAATGGTTCTTAGGAGCCTATATGAAATCGATAGCTATCAAGAGTATGAAATATTAAACAAAACTCAGGTAAAGAAAATTTACTTAACATGGTTGAACGCTTAAGAACTAAGTCATACTAACACTCTTCCCAAGTAATATAATCACAAAGATATGAAGTTAAAGAAAGCTAATAATATGTAGATTAGTGGATGTATACTGCACTCACATATAAAGGGTGTCTTCGATCTTCATTAATTTTAACTTTGTCACTCCTGTACACCAAGAAATTACCCATGAATCAAGAAGGAAATTCTTCCAAACAACATCCTTTATCTTGATGTCCCATTGGAAATGAAAGTTTTTGGATTGTTAGTTGTTTTGTCGTCCTCCGCAGCAGCTGATCTCTTTTTCAAACATGAAGTCAACATTGGTAACTGAAAAAAGATCAGTCTAGAGTCCTCATCCTCATGTTGTGTGCAACCGAAACAAAATATTATGCTATTGTAGCCATTTAATTAACATCAGTTCAATTCGCTAGGTTTAAAGCAACCTCGTTAAAAGTGATGTTTAAGGGCATATATGCCAATATTTCTTACGGTGACGTCTCAATGGTGGTCTCGTAAAATATCTCAGATTAGTCAGATCTAAACAACCAATATAAATTGTTTAGGTACACACGAAGAGTGAAGTACCGAAATTATCAAAATAAATGTCCAAAAGGAGACATTGAGCCTATCAAGTAAACGCTATACCGAAAGAGGTTCCTATTCTACATGAACTTAAGTCAATAGTTATTAAAATTTAATTCAACTTACTCAACTTCTTCTGATATCGGAAGCTCGATTTTAGGATAAGCAGTAGATCAGTCTGTATTTTCTCCTACTTGCAATACCAAGAAAATAAAAGAACACAATAGAGATACAAAATAAATAAGAATGGCATCATCGAAACAACTGCAATACTCAAATTTTAATATCATTGCACCCAATTGTATCCTAATTTTTGCATACTTAGTAGTAGCAGCAAATATCTATCATTCAGAAAATGCATATATTCCTGAAATGAGCATATGTATTCCATAATTATTAACTACTTAGAAATTTTAGTTTGACAAATGTATACCTCAAGCCCACAATTTCCAGTTATGAAATTTAGTACTCCTTCCAGTTAGGCATCTTTGTATCTTGCATATTCGTCAAGATCTGTAAAATAACATGATGGCATTTAATAATATTGTAGCACCGATCCAAAATTTCAAGACATATTGAATATAATGGATATTTGACATAGATGTAAGATTAATATTGCCGATCCACTTAGTTTGTGGTATTCTCGAGAATGTGAATTTTTGTGGAATCACTATTGAATCTAGTTCTCAACAACTTGGTCTCCAAAATCAGAATTCACAAACATAAGAGATAACAAAAGCAAGAAATATGTAAATCGATATCAACCAAATTTTAAGACAACAACAGATCCACCATCAACAACAGCGACTGCCACCCCCATGACCAAACCCCATTTTAATACATATTCGGCACCACCCGGAAGCACCAACCACTCCTTCCCATATATAAGTATCTGTATAGCCTATAAGTCAAAGAACTGTAAGAAATTGCATCAAGTAACCATCAATGCAATTAGTAAGAACCTAATGGAACCTCTAACTCACAATACTTACTCCAACGACAACTGAATATTTGTAATGAAATGTCACCTTATACAATAATGTATATTTTACTTGTTCAGGTACGAAGAGATTAACGAATTTCTTTAGCACCGTAACACGATAGTTCTGGTCACTGAAGAAACTTATCATTCGGTTGGAAAGAGTCATATGCTTCATCTTTATCAAAATATGAACTTACATAATCTTTCCTAAAGAAGGTTGATAATATTACTTTACACAGCAAGAATCATTTATCCGAAAAAAAACAATACCTTATATCAAAATCAATTAAAATTAAGTCATATCACAAAAACCTATCTGTAATTCAGTTTTACTGTCAAGTTTATATATTGATGTCGTTTTGAAAATTGTAGTAAAGTGGTAAGAAAGATTTCGTTCCTCTCAAACTTGTAAAGATTTGATTTAAGAAAATACTAAAAAACAAAGAAAATATATTCACAAGGTTGTCACAAATATCGAGAGAACTGGGACTTCGGATTCCACCATAAAATTCATTCATGCGATTCATATATTTATTCTAGACAATTATAGCTCAAATAATAATAAAATATTGACTCTATGTTTTGCCAAGGTAGATTTTTGAAAAGCAACGATTGTATATCTAAAGCATGGGATATCGAAAGACTTAACCTAAGTATAACCCATCAATTGAAATCACAACCATTCAATAAAAACCATAAAACAATTAACAATCCATGCAAAAAGTCATGAAAGAATTAAACATAATTACCACACGCATGAAATATGGCTTCCTCCGTCGTCCCAGTGTTGGGGTTTAGCTCCTCATGCTCAAAACGCACCCAAAAGATAGAAACATGGCTCAAAAAGGTGTTTTTATTGAGAAATATATGAAAACAGAGTTTTGCAACGCTGCACTAGTGTTACGTGGGACGCCATCACACGATTTATAAGACTCGTTGAACAACGATACTTTATTAATGATGTCGTTGTTTCTAAGATCGTTTCAAATGACAGACTTTGAAGGTCTGTTTCTTCGTCTTCTTCTTCTTCTCCACCACGCTGTTTGCAACTCGCAAATCGTGATTTCTTCTGCATCGAGCCCTCTGTTGGCTCCCCAAACTCTCGACGACCTCTCCCTGAGTCCCGTAGCTTCTTTTTATACACCATATAATACTAAAATCCGAAAATAACTCTCTTTCTCCTCCTCAGCACGTCACGGGATTTCTTCCCTTCTTTTGTTTCACGCGGCGTCTGTTTCAACTGAAACTCTTCGTATGGGATAGAGTCGAATCTAACAGGGAATATCTTCTCTATAACCTTCCAAAATAACCAAAACATGACCAAGATTATCTGCCTTTGCCGTAAATAGCTTGTCCCTCCCCTCGAAGTACCTCGAGAACCGAATATCCACCCATTTTAATTCGTTAAATCCATTATACCATCCCTGTTTAGTCCATTCAAGCCTAGCCCAAGATAATTCACCGATTGAATCTCTCCAACATCGTTCAGAAATTAAACCCTAAATTCTGCCAACTTTCCCCCCCAATATTTAGCATTTAAACCGTGAAGAAGATGATGCCCCCTATCCTCTGATGGGGTGCCGATAGCAATTGTCCTGGATGCCCTGGTTACCTTATCATCTGGGTGCCCCTTATCCATTTGAGGGGTCCGAATAGCACGCGTCCTTCGAGTGCGCAAATTCCATTTTTTTGAGCCAATTTCTCCGCACAAGTGTATTTCTCCAAAAACACCTACAATGACACAAAAAGCCATAATAAATACAAAATTGAGCACTAACAAAATATACAATTGAGATTAAATCAGACACAAAAATGTGTCTATCATATATCTTTTGTTTCTCAATAGTAATTCAATTGTAGATATTATATAATTGTAACTCCAGCAGTCGACAACCTTATGAACAACGGCCTCATCTTCACGGGGATCACAATGTCATTATCTTGTTATGTATAGTTTTCTTAATGGAAGTAGAAGAGATTTTTCAATTTTCATCTACTCATATGATCTAGGGAGTAGGGACAGGAGTAAGATTCACATGTCATGAAGAGACTCACCAAAAAGAGTCTGGGAGAGGTCCATACCAAATCTTTAAGTTCTGTTTTTGAAAAAGATGCCGGGAGCAGAAGGTGAAGATGTACTCTAGATTCTTACTTGCATCAATGGACTCATGTACCTTATTTTTGAATAGCTGAGAGCAGGTTATGAAGATATGAAGGTTATCATTTTATAGCAAATCGACTGTTATACGTACCTTATTTTCAAACAGCTGAAAGAAGGTTATGAAGATCTATGAATGTACTTGCTTGGCCTCATCTTCCCGTATCTCGTTTTGTAGCTCGGAACTCAAAAAGGCTCCTTTAACTTTACACTTCAATCTCTTCACATAAATTAGCCATATCTAATTTAAACTTCTCGCGCGACTCTCATAAGTCCGATAGCATTGATGTCCAATAGCTAATTCAAGGCCCAAAGCTAAGGAGAAAATAACCCTAAAACATCATCTAAAATGGAACGGAGGGAGTATAAAAGAGGAATCTTTCCCGAATCACATTCAACTAATAATAAAACCCAAGAAATTCGAAAATCAAAAATTTTGATTACTCCGGGCGTGTGTAAGGATCAACATAACCTTAATTTGGGGTTCGTGCACATATATTTTTCTCCAAATACTTGTTCTTCGTGACCGTAATCCCAACAATATCTTGAAATTATTCTCCTAAACCCTCTACAACAACTCCAATCTCGAGCCATAATATGTAAATCAAAATAGATTCCAACCCACTTTTCAATTATTTCCAAACCCGAGATTTCCTGATAAAACTTTATCAACATCCACATTCTAAATAACAATCAAATTATATCATAATATAACAGAATTAATTCTTCAAGCAACATACCTTGTCTTAAAGCCTACCGAGTTTTCTTTTCATAGATTTCTAAACAGGCTAAGTTGACAACGTTGTACACAATTTGCAAAGAAAAAACAGAATGATGCAATACCTTAAAACAGTTTTCTCTTCCAGGGAAGCAACACACGAATGACCTAACATTGAAAAACAAAGAGACAACCACAAATCAGTAATTAGGGTTTACTAACACAAAACAAAATGATTTGCAGAAGAAACAGGATCGTGTTTGAAATTATTACATCAAAAAATCACTAATAACGTAAAGAAAAAATGATTAGCATCCACGATATTACGGTTCGTTGTGGAGTTGGAGAGAAGAAAAGGCAGAAATGGACGATTAGAGAACTGAATGCCTGTCCGGAGATTTTTTTTCTTTTTTCGTTCACTTACTCCTGTATGTTAATTAAGAAACGTTGTCTTTGACCCACGACCTCCCACTTAACAATAACGTAAGCTTCCTAGCCGTCCAATTGAAAACTCCATCCGGAATATCCCCATCACCGGATTGGGGTCCCCATTAAACGTCGTCCATCTGATAGCCCTGGCTATCATGGAGACAAACCTCATACCTTTTTATAACAATGATAAATTTTCTAAAGAAATATCATAAGCGTCCCTCTCCTTTGTTCTCCTTGGTTTGATGATGCTCAATGGTGATGCAGAAATTATTCCTATGCCTAATGGTAATATACATTTATTAGTACTCTGGTTTAAAAAATAAAATAAAATGAAACTACCAAAAAATAATTAAAAGAATGGAATGATGTTCTATGGATGGTCCGAAATGCCTTCAAGAAAAATGGAAAACATAAAACATACCAAAGTATTCAAATCTTGATGCGTAATTAAATTATTCTTCATTTGAAGAAATATTGAACATTTGGTGGCTGAAATTTGAGGAACACATTAAGTGTACCCTTTAAGTCTTACCTACCAAAAGGGACCCAAAAATCAATCCTCTCGTACAGATGGAATTTTGAAAAAAGAACCCATGTTCACTCAAATATTAAATCAATATCCTTTTCATAACAGACCCTTTGAACAATGAATATTGATTGATCCAGAAAGAACTTAGGCAATTTGCAACCTTCGTCAATATTAGCACTCTGATAAACAAAATTCGACCTTCACTCTCTTCGGTCTAAAATTCCCGCATCATATATTTCTTTTTAAAAGTTAGTTGTACAAACATAAATTTCCTAGCATTACAAACAACACGGAACCCTTTAAATAAATAATATTAACATCAGAAAAATAAATCTCATCAATGCAAGGAGTAACTAACACATATTTAACTATTTAAATATCAAGACATGTATCTCAAAACCTGCATTTACCTTGTCTCATTTCTTCACACTTTAGGGTCAACAAAAAAGCAGAAGATACGCCTTACAATATAACTTCGGTCCATAGTATTCACTACAGTAAGTGAGTCGAGTAGCTGAAGAGAACCTAATTAACATTTATATTTTGGTTATGCGTACAATTGCCGAAGCTTTTCCTTAGCTCCTCTATAAGCTTTCTTTACTTTTGGAGCTATAGAATGATACTGTACAACAAATGATAATGTTGATACTTCCGATTACGGAATCTTAAAAGCAAAAACTAGAAGTAAAAACTTAATAATCAAATATTCCCATATATAAGAATTTACATAAGAAGTGTAATGGTAGCAATGTCTCCACAAACGGCTTTTTCCTTGATAAGAAGTCACAGTAAAGTTGCTTAACAAGAATCGCTCTTCCATCAAAGCCCGCATAGTCATCCTTCCATTGTCATCCATAGTTGAACTTGATTGATTTTTAAAGGCCTTCCTTCCATAGTTGAACTTGATTGATTTTCTAAATCCCGCAAAATCCCTAAGAATTTTAGGCTTTGATCAATTAGATATACCAAATATACAATAAAAATCGAATTAAGCTTACCCTAGGATTTTTATTGATCATAAAAGCTTACCCTAATGAAACCCTAGGATTTCAGGAATAACTTCTACTAAATTATAAGATCTTCAACCTCAAATAATATTCCAAAAACAATCACGAATACTTTCTATTGATTACATATCGTAATTCAAATTAGTCAGCTTTGATTATTTGAGGTTTCATAAGAGAGAGTTCGAAAAAGGGGCAAGGTGTGTACCGAGAAGAACTTTTGTTGTTTGCCTCGACGATGCACAAAAAGTTTTTTAACCTTTCTCGTCGATTAGGAAATCGGTAAGTTTTTTAACCTTTCTTTATTATCGACAACGCACAATATACAGTTCTAATCGAAAGAATAATTATTATTTTTATTTATTATGCATACATGGCATTAAATGATGTGGATGCTGTTTTGGATGCTGGATAGTTTCAAAAGGCATTAGAGTAGGAACCAAGTGATGGTGAGTTTCAAAAATTCTACTTACTTAATTAGTGGTTGGCGAAGGAGAGGAAATTTATCTGGAAAGACAAATATCAAAGGAAGTTTACCCACTATCAAAGGAAATCACCTTGGTTAACAACGACCACTTTCCCGAGTGAGCTTGACATGGAAAGAATCTCAGCATTCCTGCTAGCCTATAAACATGATCAAATTTCCTACCCCTAGCTTCCGCTATCACCGTCAAACCATGCAAAATGTTAACGTGGATCACCTGATTTCATTGGGTGTAGCCATTCACCCGTAATGGAACCAAAAATTATCTCAATAGGTTATCCAAGCTATAAAACTACGTAAAAAAAATGTCACCTATGAGAATAACTTTAACATGTTCATAAGTAACTATCATCTTTATGCAATGCCAAAGTACTTCCAATGGAGTCTATTATTGTATTATCTTTTACTGCACATTTACTAATAGTGAGTAAAATTTTTCTCATGTATATTCAAAAATCAAAACCATACCAAATGCTAAAAATAACATGTCAAGTTGTAATACAATTAGACGTGTTTAAGAGAAACGAATCACGTAACTTTCAAAAATATATAAGAATGAGTTGTCATAGACTTGTAGTAGCAAGTGGTCGAAGTGCAAATTAGTTTACTTATAAATCTGCAAAAATGAACCAAGGCAGTGAAAGTATCATTGTTGGATACCCACAAAGACACCACTCATAACCATTGACCAAAGAACTTTTACCTTTGCATTCTTGTATTTTCCCATTAAGCTCTTTTTAGTTGTTGACTCACGCTACCGGAGTTCCTAATCTTCTCCAACATTTGGTAAAGAGAGCTTGTCTTTCCAATGACATTTTAGCGCATATAAAAATGAGTTAAAATTAACAAACAATGATTGTTAGGACCAAAATGCTCACAAATAAAAACAATTACATACTTATAAATACCGTGAGTGCTCTCCATGAATCAATGTAGTCCGAAAGATATCGCTACCGCCTCTACACGATGTATCCTCCATTGAACCATGTATGCATTTCCTTGCACCCTTTTCAACAGTGATTTATCGCCTCCGCATGCCGTTATGGTTTGCACCTTGTCTTTCGCATGAATCATGGATGATTTATACCTTTGGTGCAAAAATTATTAACTCCTAAAAAATTAATTACAAAGATGAGAAAACACAGTTATGTAGCAACACAGGACTGCGAAAAAGAGACTCCAAATCTAAAAATGTAACCATTCATGTACCCATCCAGTGAATGTCTTCTAAACAATAGACCAGTGTAGTCAAAATCGCTCTCCAAGGCCGATTACTCACCGAGTAATCGCTACAAGCTCTATGACCGAGGCGATTTCCGATTCCAAGGCCTCTCCGGTTTTTAACAATTAAGGCGACCGATTTGGACTGATTTTTTAGCAAAACGAGTTAACGATTTTTCTGAGTTTGCCTTGCATGCACTTAAATCGTAAAATAAAATATTCATAACCCTTAGATGAGAGTTATAAAATAGAAAACCTCTAAATACATGATAAATACGTTCAATATAACAATATTACACACTTAATTACATCATAATGTTAAAATTTTAATTTTAATTAGGTACAAATCATGACTTATGAGCAGCAATATATAAATTATTAATAAATAGATTCCGAGTATTAGACCGAGTTTTGGCGATTTCCAAGTCCGAACTTATTGCTCCTCGCTCCAAGCTCCCCAACCGAGTAGCACCGAGGAACGATTTCGATTACTTTGCAATAGACTTTCTTCTCCCATCTTGCAACCCAATGTTGTCACCTTCTGCTTCACTCTTACCTTCATCACCACTTGCACCTCCCTTATCTTCATGCTTATTTGTGTTGGCAGATTTAGATTTCATCTTAGTATCGCATTGAGCTGCAACCTGATTCGGTCACTTTACAAAATAAGGTATTTAATCCAAGTGACACTCAATACACTCTGACATAATATTACATAAAACTGAACGGTACGCTGCAAATCCGAGCTTCTTACGACCTCAGCTCCCAATTTAACCTTAAGTCAAAAGTGCAGGTGTTACATGGCAAATTGCACAACTTTACAAAATTCATGCTTCAAAATTCTTGTAAAGATACTGTTGTCCTAATTACGGGAAAAAAAAACAACAGAAAAATCAGAATATCGAAACCAAGAGGATAGAGAGAAATCAAATTCATTGTTAAGGACCTATTGATAATGTTCTCCTGATTACAAAGAAAAATACAGTAAAAAACAAAATATCGAAGATATAGAAAAATCAAATTCGTACCTGTGATCACCAAAATAGTACAATGCATAAAACTTATGTCGATTTCCTAAAGAAAACAGGAGACTCAGTCTTCGAAACCCTCTTCGCGAGTAACAATCCATAAACCCACAACCCAAATTGTAATTGAGTTTGAAAGATACAATTTAAACACCATCAGCAGCTCTAGATGAATCCCAGAAATCAACATGGAGATAAAAACATCATGAGATTAACTAAGGTTAAAGAGAAAAAAAGAAGAAAAAAGAATTAGGCTAGATGAGGTTGACGTATGGTTGGTTTCATAGATTTTGAGGTTGACGCAAGCTCCAATTTAATCAATGATTCAGTTGTAAAAAGAGATGAAGGAACAAAAAAAATCTTCGTTTAGATCTATATAGA
The DNA here is from genome assembly GCA_023531295.1 of Papaver armeniacum. Lineage (NCBI taxonomy): Eukaryota > Viridiplantae > Streptophyta > Magnoliopsida > Ranunculales > Papaveraceae > Papaver > Papaver armeniacum. The sequence continues at coordinate 85,645 of JAJJWW010014541.1, read as the reverse complement.
GACTGAGGTCTTCGACGTCGCAACACCTTGTTAAATTTCCGATCCATGAACAAACCCTAGATGCATTCATGATTATCTGATGCATGATGACGTTGGAAAGAGAGATTAGGATAGGTTTTGCGATATAAACAGAATCGATTTCGATTGGTACCGCGACGGTTGATTAACACCGACATGATGTTAGGTTATAAAATTTTGGTTATCGAGGAATACGGACGGATCGAATAGGGAAGGATGTTTTGGTGCGATCACGGTTCATGAAATTGAAAAATTGGCCACCTTAAGGTTAGGGAATCTTCGTAGGACGAATTGTTAAAACTTAAAGTTTCATGGCCATCCAATGACTACTCCATCCGAGCTTCCCGCCTTCGGATCGGGTCCCCGGCAAACGTCGGGCCCGTCCGATAGCCCCGGCTATCATGGACACAAACCTCATACCTTTTATAACTATGATTCTAACAATTACCAAATATTTTTCTATGTCAGATCTAAATGTGAGACTTATTCTCAACAATCTCCGAATCCTATGAAAACTCGCCCTATATAAGGGACGGTATAGATGTATTCTTTTATACTGCAGACTGCAAATGTCGATGAAGATTTGTTGTCGAAGGTCTTTAGTCGTTCTTTCTGTAGGGTTATCGTTTCTATTTTCTTCGCCCGTTGTAGGCCTCGATGCTTATGATAATTTCCCCGAAGTGTACTATAGAAGACTTCTATGTTCCTGCTCTCAATAAAGCTTCCAATGATGCAACAAACCCGACAATCAATACAACCATATCATTCGATCTCGTACTAAAGATAGAAATTCCTAGTATTTGGAGAGTTGATTATGACACTTTTAACATCACTCTTTATTATTACCACAATGGTAGAAGTGCTACCGGTGAGATTCTAATACTTTACCCATTGGGAATATATGTATTCCCAAATTTAGTGGATCTACGTTTGAGAATCCACAACATCATGTTGTGAAGGTTCGTACTTTTGGGATTCCTTGGGAGTAAGCTAGGGGTGCAGTTTAATCTGGCGCACTACCACATTCAGAGTTGAATTAGCTTCATGTGTTAGTTATGAAAAGTTGCTTATAAAATTCTTTACGCATACCAAAACAGTACGGAGTTTGGTGCCAATGTTACCGCCAATGATCAAGGAAATAAATCAAAGATCTAAAGGTTCGAGGCTCACTTCATTTTCTAGGCGTATTAATATTCACCCATCTAGCTTTTTTTTTTTTCCTTTTATCAGTTTTGGGTTTAATTTTGTGAAACATGTTGAAAAACTGCTTGTAATGGAAGATGAAATAACAGAGGAAAAGGTTGTTGTACTCCAAACTTTCAAGGCTCGTAAGATTTCTTTTAAACAATTATTTCTACCCTCCCAATAATTTGGCGATTACAACAGGTATGTGAAATAATGCCTTCAGATACAATGAAAGCCCTACAACAGAAATTGAATTCAAGGTTTGTACCCTTGATCCAATCAAGAACACATGTAAACAAAATTTCATGATGCCCTTTTGAAAGAGAGAAAACGAGAAAAGGTTTTTTCGAGATGTCTTAAACAAGTTTTGGGAGATGCTATTTATGGAGGTTTTCGCATCCGTTGGGAATAGACATGTTTTTCACCAACAGTTTTTCTCGAAACGATGAGTCTCTTCATCATCGACATCAATGGCGTCGTTGGATTTGAATATTCGGATATGTTTCCAACAAAACATCGATCTGATGTCAATTATGTGCATTCATTGCGTATTCATCTAATCTTTTTTTTGAAGCAATCTAATCTTTTTAGATTGTGCGCTCCATGGTTTACTGTAATAGTTAATAGTTTTGGTGTGAGATTTTCTTATGCATCCTTAATGTTCATTGTGTATTCAACCAACAACAAAAGCGATATATAGCCATACTAACGTTCTTTCATTATGCATCCTTTTCTTGTTCCATGGGACACCACGAGTAGGTTGAACTATCAATACAAGACTGCACCTTAAGTTAGGCATGTTACAATGTGCTACAAGGAAACAAAACTAAAAGGCAAAACCGAATTTCCATCTGACATTGTAATTTTTAACTACATAGAAGAATTCTGACTGGGAGTTTATTCCCATTCAGGTGTACGCATTAATTGCTAGCTAGCTAAAACTGCCATCTTAGCTTTATTGTCATGTCAATACCAATTGCGCATATTGCTAGCTAGAACTCGAGTAAAGAGATTTTTTTCTTCACACCAACGTCTTTCTTTCATTAGTAATGACCATGATATGTACAACTCGAGACAACTATCGCCTTTTTCTAGTCATTTAGCCAAAAACAAAAAGAGATCTCTAATTCATGGATGCAAAAAAAATAACAGAGCCAAAGGTTATAAGGTTGCGCCTTTATTGTGCCTTAGACTAGCATTTCCGATTAGCACAGTATAAAAGCCGGTCTAATATTCAGTGCTTAACTGATCCATATACAGGAAGTCTGCGTCTATATATTCTTAACGTCCAGACACGTATAATAACAAGAACTAAACCAAAGATATAGAAAACTACTGAGATATAGAATATTGCGTCAATCGCCAAGCCTCTTGGATCAATCTTAAGCGCCACAATGTTGGAAAAAAAAAAAAAAAATATTGTAAGGATTGTTAGGAAAACCGTGGGTTTCCTAGTTTAAGTTTGGTTCCAGGTTGAGGTGTATTCCCTAATTGGAGTGGGAATATTATTAGGAAAGAATTTAGTGAATTTAGTTTCCTAATAGGAGATTAATACTTGGTGTCTAAGTTTGTGTTCTCTATATATAGGATTAGAATTGTAGGTTTGTAGATATCCACTTTAAGAGTGGTAAATCCTTGTGCTTAGATTTACCACTCTCTTTGGTAGGAGGATCGTGAAAACTTGTAGAGAGAGGATTTTGGTGTTCTAGTGTTTTGGGTTTAGGGCAAAGCCCTAAACCAAGTTTCTAGTGTTTCCATGTTTTTCCTATGTTACTAGCATCTGTGAAGAAGGTGTAGAATAGAAGACATGAGGCTGGTTCGAGGAATGGTTAGAGAATTGGTTTCTATGGTTTCTTCGATGGTGCTCTCGGGTATGTCTTGTTAACTCTTTGGTTCGTGTCATGATTTGCGGAAAGAGCATGTAATGATCTTTAATTTAATGGAAGTTTTTCTGGTGGTGGTGTTGGCCGTGGATGTAGCCTCGTAAAGGTGAACCACGTATATCTTGTGTTGTGGTTGTGTGTGTGCTTTATTATCTTCTCGTGTCTCTTGTTATTTCTCCATGTTTGGTTCAAATCACTAACTACCTTTGTGATCCCGTGTTCCGCTACGCCGGGTGGCAATTTTTCCAACAATTATACGAGCCCTTGGACGGGCTGGTGATTGAACTTAGAATTGAATGATAGTTAATTGTTCAGGTGGAGAAATATGTTATGAAGATAATGTTTCAACCGGGTGTTTACACAAAGATGGATTTGTGATGTGATTTACGAATCGTAGGTTCAACTTGGTAGAAGTTTATGTTCTTCGTTTAGTTTTATGATGTATTATGGGATGCAGAATAATGCTGAATGAGGTGGAATACACATATACTTCTTGAAGGGTGTTAGTGACCGTACACCATAAATAATGGGTTACAAAGTTTGAAGAAAGGATGGGGCTACGAGGTCTCATGTAGAAGCGAGTTCAAAAGAATGCTATGCACGAGATGTTATAGATTTATGTTCCTAAGTCTATGTTAAAGTATTCTTGATAGCTTGCACGTAATATCAAGAATGTGCCCTATCTCGAAGCATGTACCACGGGTATTCATACGGATATATTCTAAGCGAGTATGTTGGGTGTAATGGTCGTAAAAAGTATGTCAGATTGGTGATGGCTTTGAGAATCGCTTAAAGGATTAAGCCTATTAATCATAGTGAAAATATCTGATGTGGTTTGTTTTAGATACATAGGAGTATGATATGGGTTATTTGGTTTTTGGTACTTACATTTTGACCAACATTAGTGTTTGGTCTAACATTTGTCCAACTTAGGTTTGGTACTAGAAATCACGTTGATCAAGCTTTTGACCGGTCCATGACCATATTTTAATTAAATTCATATTATAATTAATATTGGGTTTACAAGTATACCCTTTATAGAGGACTAAATCCAACGGCTTTGATGAAACTAAATCAATTTTACTTCATCTTCTTTCGCCCCGTAAAACGCTGGCAACTCTCGCATCACCCATGAACGAAAATTTCTAATTGAAAAACATCTTCTCGTATCGAATTTTCTTTCTTCACTGCATAACCCCATGAACAAATTCAACCACCCTGCATAACCCCACAAACCGATTCAAACCAAAACCCTATTTAAGAAGCAACTAGCCAAATCTTATCAATTTCTCCCCCAAATCCAATGAATTCCTCTTCTCTCTGCATAACCCCAAGAACAGATTCAACCAAAAACTCAATCAATTCATCTTCCTCTGTGCATAACCTCATGAACAGATTCAACCAAAAACCCAATCGAAGAAGCAGAATAAAGAATTGAAGTGTTTTTGCCGTGGATTCTCTTGAGATGGGTATGAATCTGATGATAATTGAATGAAGAGCAGAGAAGATATCTGGTGCTGATTCGGGTGACTCGATATGGTAATAATGAGCTTTAACAGAAGAAAAATGAAGGGGTCGAGCTGTTGTTGAGCAATTGATGTAGGAATTAAAATCTAGGGTTGAACTCGAAAAAAAAATTCAAGTTAGGGTTTGAAGAATTTAATTTATTCAGAGGAAAATAAAGAGTATATGCAGTTTAGATGAATGGTATTTTGAAGAATGGGTATGATCAATAAGTTTTTTAAAACAAAGAATTGCAGAAAGAACATGGAGAAGATTTGGTTTGCATTCAGGTGGATTCGTGAAGAACAATTGGGTGTCAATGGAGTTTGTGTAGCTATGGATAATGGCTCGAGGGGTGATGTGATGGTTGGATGGTTGTTATGTGTTGGAATTAGATACAACTGGTGTTGTAAATTGATATTGCAGTGGAGCTAATGAAATTGGTATTGGTCGTGGTGTCAATTGAAATTGTTGGGTTCTCATTTCATTCTTTGAATTGGATTTGAAATTGAGATATGTAATTGGGTATCTTGTCGATGAAATCTTTTTTGTGAATTCCTAAATGTTGTATTATGAAATTCATCAATTGATAAGAAGAAGATGATAGGATTCTAGGGCTTTTATGAATTTTAAGTAAATTAGGGAAATTAGGGATTGTGTTGTTAAGAACAAGGAATTGGGGGAATTGTTGTCAAGAACAAAAAATTGTCTGCTATGTTCTAAGTGGTGACGGTGATGCTGGTTGGTCGGGTGGCACTATGATGGTGGTGGCTGCGACTTGCAAAGATTTCAAGCCCTATGTTGACCTAACAGAAATAATGAAATTTTTAACAAAATGAAGGGTAAAATAGTAATTGCATAAATATATAAGATTGCAAATTAATTAAAACTTGACCTAACAGAGTCAATGGAAGTCAACGTGATTTCCAGGTACTAAACCCTAAGTTGGACAAATGTTAGACCAAACACTAATGTTGGTCAAAATGTAAGTACCAAAAACCAAATAACCCGTATGATATTGAAGCTAATTTTTCTTTTCTGGATTAGAGTTCAATATGTTGTTAGCTTACTAGTTAGGTGGAGCTAACGGTACTTTTCCCGGACTCGCTCTCTCGGTGATCAATGGTGGAGTCTCGTAAGGATTCATTGATGGTAATTGAAGATTTTCATGGTGTTTGTGAAACATCATCAATTTCACAAGTATTCTTCATGTAGAATATGGTTTGGAGATTTTTTATAAACATCATGGTATTTTGGTTGAAATGATTGTTCTATGAAGATGGAAGTCTCTGGCTGAGCTTCAAAATAATTCTACGAGTATATACGATGGTGAACAACTCCGGTGGAAGATGTAGGTGATTTTATGTGATCGCCTCATGCTTGAAAGTATGATCCGAGGTGGAGATTGTTAGGAAAACCATGAGTTTCCTAGTTTAAGTACGTTTCCACGTTGAGGTGTATTCCCTAATTGGAGTGGGAATATTTATTTAGCAGTTCATGGGTCTCACAAACTTGTTTCACACCGTAAAAACAGTTGTGGCCTACCTATAAAATCTTACCATGATGAAATGTTATTAAATTTAAAAAATTCTTAATAGACCGCGAAAAAAGAATAGTTAGAAAAAATCTCCCTAAAAGCTCGCACAAAAACAACACCCATGATGCCTTCCGCAGGGCCCACCGAGACCACACCGAAAAATTGTGTCCGTGAGATTTAAAGGAACCCTAATTTGGGGCATACAATAAAATTTGGGGGCATACGAGATATTATGGCACCCAATGCAAAATTATAAGGGCTGCCATAATGATGCTTAAGTTACTATAATACCCCCCGCCTAGTTTAAATTACATTACTACCCTTCCACTTAATCCCTCCCACTAATTAACTACCCTCCCACTAATTAACTACCCTCCCACTAATTAACCATTACCCACTAATATACCAATTTTTTTAAAAGTTTTAAAAACCAAAACCCTTCTCTCTCCCTCTTCTTCTTATCTTCTTCTCCCAAATTTCGGAAAATTTCTAAAACTTTGTTGGTTTGATTTGTCGATTAAACACATACATGGCACCTCGTGTTAAGCGATGCCCTAGAAATACGGTGCCGAATCCTGGTGTTGAATCTGAAGCATTTCAATCTAGGGTTTTTGGAAAAGATGGAGATGAAGTGGTTAGTGGATCGATTGGTGTTGGAGAGGGAGAAATAGAGGCTGATTCTTTAAAATTTCACATAGAAAGGTATTTCCCACAAACCCATTGTTTATTTTTGCGTATTTCGTTGATTTATGACATGTAATCGATGATTCGTCTAGGTTGTTGTTAGTTTCAGGGTAGTTTTCATTGAAATGTCGCAGCCGAACTTATTTTTTATATACGTATCAAGAACAATGGCTTTAACATTTGTTATATTGTGAATATCGATTTGTTTTAACCAATGAGTTCCTATGCATTTAAAATTTTGTATGATAACAAGCCGAACTCTGTTGGGTACATTGTTCGGCCATTGTGATAAATATCGATGTGCCGAACCTTACTCCACCATGGCTAAAATCATTAGGTACCTTGTTCGGCTCATATTAATAAATATCGCATGTGCCGAACTTTACACCGTGCTGGCCAATAGCTTCCTCTAAACTTGTCCAGTTATAGGTGAGTTATCAAATTGTGTAGTAGAATCATATTTATTTAATTTGGAAAACTAATTAAGGTTTGTCATTTGTTTTAGCACCCATCCGGGAAAATTATGGAACCAGGTTACAAGTGAAAGGAGTTGTTGAGAAATTTAAAGAAAAGAATTTCTTGCAAAAAAATAAGATGACGGTGGAGGAGCAAAAGGATTGGTACAACCAAAGGGATGCAGTCATAAACAAAGGGAAAGGACCCAATAAACCGTGAAAAAGGCCGACGAGCAAGAGTCCACGACAAAAAGGTGAAGGCTCAAGTCAAGCCGCTAGGGGCGGGCCAACCGGGTGAAGAGGACGAAATGTATGTCCTAAAGGGAAAAGAGGTCGTGGTCGCTGAACTATAAGTTTGGATGTGTCGAAGTACACTTAGTTTGTTATATTTTGTTATGAGTCGTTGCCACACTTTCTTCAAGTATGAGTTGTAAGTACACTTAGTTTGTTATGTTTTGTTAAATACACTTGTTTGGTTTAGTACCTTAAATCACATGTTTTAATGTAATTTTGAATAGTTTTATATGTTTGGTTCGAATGTTAGGTGGTCTTTGAAACAACTTAAAGGAACATGGTTCGGCTTAAATTAAAATTTTCGTAGTTGCCGAACCTTTGAAGAGCATCCTCCGAAGATTAACTTCACTAGTTCCAATGCCCACACATAGCTTTCTTTCAACTCATCATGCAAAAACAAAAAGCAACGCAAAGGTGACTTGATTGACATATGACCAACAACGCTCATCAAGGGCATCTCATACTTATTGGTCTTGTAAGTGCAATCCAATATGAGAACTTGTGGGAAGCATAATGCCAACTTTACGCATTCCGAATGGGCAATAAAAAGGTGCGCGCACATGGCCGAATTCATCCAATTTCTTTTGGCAAGCATAGTTCTTCTTTTGCGCCAACCACGGTTTTGGGTCAGGTTTGGCTCCATAAAGGAATCATCTTGAGCTTGAGAAAAAAGTTGAGTTTGGGTAAAATCGTTTTCATAATCCAACAAATAAGCGATGTCTGGATCTCCATCGTTGATATGTATTTTATTAGCTTTACATGATGAAGATTCACCTTCCTCACTCGAATTTGTATCACACATCTCTCAACTAATTGTGAAAACTCTTTCATTTATGTTCCAACTTAAGACGATCTTGAAAGGACAATTTATCTTCCTTGTTTTAGTCTTATATTTTTCCTGGGCTTCCCAACATATGGCTTACCTTTTTCTTCTTGCTTACTTTCTTCCCACCCTCTCACAAACCATCTCAACCCGCTCCTTTCGGCTTTGTCTACCTTTAACTAGGACGCAATTGATTTTCCAAGCATGTTCTCAACCCATTTAACAGCCTTCTTCTTTGGTTTTCCACGTCTACATATCAAAAAGTACAAAACTTAAGTTTTATTAATGATTTTGCATACAACATACTTGAAAATTAATAAAAACATAAACTACGTTAGTTACCTACCAAGTCAGTTTGAAGTGATCTCTAGTATCTTCATGAATGACATCAACAGCGTGTGGTTGATCCTCCATAGTTTCCATTTGAGGAACAATCTACAAGAATATCGCATGTGCTTTGCAAGGTCTGCCTCACAATATGTACTCTATATAAGTTTCGACCTCGTGGTTCTTGTTCAGATTTGGAAGATAAAGCCAACTACTTGTCGAACATGGAATCGGCCGATTGGGAACTAATATTATGTTTCAACCTTAAGACTTGGAAATTTATGAAAACAAAAATATTGTTCTACTTCGATAACGTGTGTTTAACATTACACTCAGAACTCCTTTTTTTTTTTTCTACGGTTCAATGTTATTATCACATCACAAATTGAGCCGAACCATGAATATTATTTGACGCGAAATAATTTGAATGACAATGCATGATATATTTCTCAATCAAGAAACCGAATCGTTTATTTATTATGGTTCGGATATATATTATCTCGCCGAACCTTACTCGCTACGCAACTAGTTGCGTAAATCCTAACTTTTGGTGAAATCAAGCTACAAAACGGAAATTAAACAACTTATATAGCCATACCCGTATTATTAGCATTGGGTTCTCATCCATGTACTCATCTTCGGATTTGGCTCCATAAAGGAATCATCCTGAGCTTGAAAAAAGTTGAGTTTGGGTAAAATCATTTTCATAATCCAACAAATAAGCCATGTCTGGATCTCCATCGTAATTGATATGTATTTTTTTTTTTTTTTTTATGTGATGAAGATTCACCTTCCTCACTCGAATTTGTATCACACATCTCTCAATAATCACAAAAAAAAAAAAAAAAAAATCCTCCTCTCCTTCTTCTTTCCTCCTTCTTTTTCTAAATTAACTCACTAACTATCTTTAAAAAGAAAATTATTATCCTAAATTAACACTAAACTAACTACAATCATTAACAACTAATTAATCCGATTAACACTAATTTAACACTAATCTCGTAAGGGTATTTTTGCATTTTAGAAAAGAAGCGGATAAGGGCAACCCTAAAAAATACTATGAGCACCCTCTTTTTTGTCTTATCTCGTATGCCCCCAAATTTTATTGTATGCCCCAAATTAGGGGCGGTCTGTTTACAATGGCTCCTTCCTAACACCTACATTATTTTTTTCCTATATATTGTGGCTAATTAGGCGACCAAAAGGGATCATTAATGGCTTGCGTAAAAATGAGAGAGTAGTAGAATGGCTTCACTAATTAAGCCCGGCTAGTTTGAGGCCCACTTGTATTATTTGAGGACTATCCAAAATTTTGTTCCCAACTAAAAGGAGGATGAGGTGTTTAAATCGGATGAAATTACCGAATTATCCTCCACTAATTCCTAATGATAAAAGCTAGAACTCTAATTATTTCATACTCATCCCAAATAACCAAGGCTGCTAATGGGGTGCCAATTTGCTTGGGGATGTACCAACCCCAAGGTAAATATTGTTTTGTCTTATTTGTAATTTGGTACACCCCAAGCAAACCGGTCCCCCTATTAACAGTTTTGCAAATAACCGGTTCTTCTTCTCTTCTACTCCTTTATTTCCCATTTTCAAATTAAAATTGTTTTTTTTTTTTCTTCTACATAAGGTCGAAGCTGCCGAGATTTAAACAAGCCACTAAAATTGTTATCAACAGTTACAGAAGGCGAACAACCTCATAACACTCTAGTAGATGGTGGGCCATTTTTCAAATTATAGGGCATAGGATAAATTCCAGGTCACACAGACATATTTCAATCAGGAAACATATATCGGTTTACGATGGTAAGTCACATGAATATTAGATTTTGGATCACAAGGAACATTTTGGTTTTGCAAGTGCAGATTATTGATCACAATGAAAATTTAGGTCCGAAGATATATTTTGAGTCAAAATGGAAGATTATGGCTCATGTAACACTGAGCCACGTAAATCCTTGTGCCTTGTTAATTTAGAGTGTGCTTGTTTTTTGTTGACTCGGCGTCTGAATTTGATTTGGTCCCTAGCTCGGTTCGGGTCAGATATTAGACCGTTATATTTTTTTTTAGACAGAGTTGACTCGCGATCTCGACTCGTATCTAATCCTCGACTTAACCCATTTGAGTCGTGCAATAAAATGTTCCCACCATGGAACCAAGCCACCGACTCAAATATTTCTCGAGTCGATGAAAATAAACATATTGAGCAGATCCAAATGGGTCAAGAAATATTAGTCAGATCTAGATGAGTCGGGAAAAAGCAAACACAATATGCATGCAGTTATTTACGTACTCTTGAACTAGTAGACTGTTAAATCAGGCTGGGGGTAACTTTTAAGCAGAGTTTATTTTCTAGAATTAAAAAATCTAATTTTTTATTTCCTGATGGTTGAAAGTCGGATAACACACCGCGAGCTCTATAAGAGGAGTTATACAGAGAAATAACAAATGAACATAAAAGATGAGCGCAATTGATCAGTGAAAGATATAATGAAAAGAGAGAATGACTTTGGTGTGAAGATCGGACAAATGTTCGATGTAAATCAAACGGTTACATCTACTCGATGATTAACATTTTGCAATACAAATTAAACAAACACCCACTCTAGCTAGTAACACAAGCCTGCTTGTTTCTGTTCATATCCTCACCTGCAACATGCGCAGTAATGGCCGGAGAAAATATAACCTTCATCAAATTGGCATTCAGTGTGACTGACTAAAAATCGCTGTTGCTAATACAAAGAGAATCACAATCTACACCATCACACCCGTCCTCCACCTGCATGCGTCTCCCCACATCACATTCACCACGGACGTATCTGTATATGTCATTAGATGTAGTATAACGCTCGTATTAGCGTTTCATATCTCAACGAAAAATGAAAATGAAGAGAAAGATCAATCAAAAAGAGAAAAAACAACATGAATCGAGGAAATAGGGTATGCCATTACGTACCCTATGTCTGCAGCAAACAAAACCAAGAGAAATCCAATGAGAAAAGGAGAAAACTTAGACGAGCTTTAACCATGATTTCAATATGCCGGATTGAGTTGATTTCTTTTCAATTTATAGGCATTCCTCGTTCAAATTCTTTATATTTTAAATGCATTTTGTATAGCATCCATCTACCAGTTTGGCCATGATATGAACTCGATAGTGAAATGTTATTTGATTTATATGCTCCTTTCAGAATTATATTTCTAATTTATTTGTGGTTCAGTCATCCTCGATCGTCTATAGCAGCCATTGTTTACTTCTAATAACAACCAATAATTCACGAATATCTTCTTCTCATCCATACCCCACTGGCCACTTGCATGGTTTGTGGGTTGCAAACGCACACCAAAACAAGCAACAAGCTGCTTGAATGAGCTAAAGAAACAAAAAAACAACTAGCATCTTATGCCATTATTGAACTATCTATTCTAGAAGTGAGCTGCAAAACACACAACAACTAGCTACTGTATCTTTTTAGGAGTATAGAGATATCTACATAATTCCAATGCTGTAAAACGCTAAGTTCTAGATTTGAGTAGCTATAATATCTACACATCTAGATGTGGGTGTTAAATTATAAGTCTTAAATCATGCAACACACAAAAAACAATCCTATGCATTAGGAAAAGATCTAGGATATTCATGATTACCACAACAACCATATATAGAATTAATTAGATATAGTTAAGTACATACCGGCATAGTTATACAACCCTTCTCTTCTAATTACTTGCTTGTCATATGCTCAACAAGCTTGAACCAAATGACTTCTTTGTATGCCATAATAGTAGAGCACATATTCCTCTACCCTTCTATTCTAGGTTACTATCCAAAAGTGATGGAGTAGTAGCAAAACCTCTCCAAAAATGGGCAAGAAATAAGGATGCATTTCTACTTGTATCTATAGTGAACTCTAGCTTTCCATCAAAACTAACCCTTAAACAAGTGTCACTGTAGTTATTGCATGTGTCTTCATAATCTACTTGTATATGCTACATGTGTTTGACACTAGCCTGGGAAGATGACACTTAATATCTCCTCATGCAACTGCATTACCAAGTGTCATAAACACTTAGGCACAAAGTTTCTCATACTTGAGTCACAAGACTCATACCATAGGTTACAAGTAGATGACCAAGTCAATAATGCATTTAGTTATCATGGTTCATGGGCCACAATTCTAACATTCTCCCACTTGGTCCATTAGACCATGATAATAGCAAGGATAGACTAGTCTTATTATCTCATTCAATAAAACGTTTTGTCTGGGATCTAGAAATGTAACATAAGCGCGCAATGATATTCTAGTCCAATGTCGAGATTAGGTAACACACTAATATGAGTCACGGAGGTTACACACCTACATGTGATATGTTCCCTTCCATGTACTACACCATTAGCCCATCACCCAAAATGACCTGTAATGGCTTTCGACAAACAACGTAAGTGCCTTTTCTGAAAATGACCGTTTATATAAGGCAAATCTCATAAGTGCCTTACCTTTACAATTTTTATCAAGAAAAACCTGTATAAATCAACCCATTCGGGAACTGTGTACACATACAGATAATACAGTAAAAACACGGAAACAATACATTAAATGATATACCAATGAAGTTTTAGTGGAATTTTTTCTGCTATTACAAGGGGCAATTATACTTCGATGCAATTGTTACTAGTTTCATTAAGGCATCAAGAGGTAACCCTTTCATTAATGGATCCAATCAAAAGATTTATAATCCACAATAACTTGTTGTTTCCGAAAATCTTTCTTGCGTAATAAGAAATTACGTTCATAGTACTTAATGTTTCCTAAAGAAACAGCATTGTTGTGCACGATAAATTCTCAACTACTTGGTCATAATGTTAACATAATCATCCAAGTCTTGAAACTGCACAACCATAAAATTTGTGGACACATTATAAACCACATGTACAAAATTCAGACTCCATGCGGATAAAACCAGTACGAGTCATTTTATGCTTTTCCAAAATACAACTCCGTATATATTAGCATGAAGATATTATCTCTATGATCCACGCATGGGAGTCTGAATAGTCTACCATATTCATCCTGCAAATGTCAGACCCATAAAAGTTTGCATTCCTCATAGGTACCAAAATCTTTGCGTTAATATGTATCATTTTTGGGTTACTTTGGTAACAACCAAACATATTTACTTACAAAATTGGTATCCAATCATTTACATACAAGCATAAGACTGCACAAGCATACAAAAAAATGTAAATTTATGCATATAAGAACAATTTGCCAACTCTCACTAGAACTCCTTAATATGCATGGCCTTTCTGTGACAACTCCGATTTTAATAACCTATGTCCTCCTTTCAAGAGTTCTTAAAGAGGGTACTATTGGTTTCAGACAAATGCCAACTTTACCTTCGGTAACGAACATGTCATCAACTTTCAAGATCAAAACAAATGATTACTCCCACTGACCTTCATGTATATTTACATAAGGAAACAAATTTCCTTAAATACGAAGGTCAAATCAAAACTTATAAGGTACTATCGTAGGGGTATTTTTATCCATTAAGATGACATATGTAATGTTCACACATCCTTCATAACAACCTACCATTTTTCTTTTCATGTAGACCTTCCATCTCACATTCATTTTGCGACTTTGTGTTGCAAGAACCTTCAAAAATTGGAATGATCAACGGCTTCTTTCTGGTTGAAGCCTTTGGTCGTGAGTCTATCTATAACTTGTACGACATTACCTATAACCTCAAGCATGGTCTTAAAACCAACTTACTGCGGAATTTCTAGATGTGAACAAAATCACTGACTCTCTTCTGGCCTTTGGACAATCATTTATGGCAGTCATACTAACCATAACAAAATTTAAGCTGTATGTGAAATAATACCAGGTCTTCACTAGATCCATTGGCTATATACATCACAGTTGTGGTTCCTTAGATTTCAGATCATGGAGTATCATTTTCTTGTTGTTTGACAATATATGTATGTATCAACTACAACCATGCATAAAACTTCGTTATGACTATATTTCATAGCATTCTACTCCCACTAATTTTTAAAAAAAAAAACGATTTCAACATTTGTCGTGCTACAGTTAGGATAGTAAAATATACACCTTTTGGATCTATAGGATATGCAACAGAAGATCCAATTTCTTCCAGGTAAGTTGTTACCGATTCTAGCTTTGGCTACACTTTGACCGTATACATGTTTTAAACAATGTTTCCATCCAATCCGTAGTTCTTCAAAAATTTCAAGAAGAACTTACTGGGAACTTGGTTTAAGATGCATACAACGAAATTTAACTTTCCATCCCACAACATAAACATAATAAAGTACAACTATATTAACTAGGGACACAAATTCGCATCCAAATGTTATGTATTTCACACAAAACTTATCCATTTAGGAGCTTGGCCAATGAATCAAGATTTTCACCCGATTCATCTTAACCTCCTTCATATTCAACACTTACTTAAAAGTAATGATTTCCACATTTTTTTTATCTAATTACACTTTCAAGCTCAATGATAAACACATAGCCTCCGTGTTTAACTTATGAACTCACCTTAGATAAGCTTTCATATGAAAAATCATCGTCAAACTGAATATAAGGAGGTCCACAAAAAACGTGTGTATAACCTTTAAGACTCGTATTTGTTACAGCTTCTTTCCATTGTGCTTGATTGAGTTTCTTAATGCAATCAATGCGCAATTTTTCCAAAATTAGTGAGGTCTAAATATGAGAAAATTCTCATCTTTCACTAACTTATTATGTGCCATAAAATAACGAGTTACAATACACTGAGAGTTTTCAATATACATATTGCAATACTAAGTACCCTAGTATTATATTGGAAACATGAACACTTACACCCTGGAAAATTCATCAATTATGAGAAAGAAAAATCATCAAAGTTTAATCTAAACCACACAAAAGCAGAATACATGCTGGTTCATTTGCTAAATTACATCTTTTGTTTTAGAAAACCGAATTTCAAGATGTCTACATTAGGCAACGTAGCGACTATAATTTTCTTAGCTCTCCCGTGCAGCTAATTATAATTTTCTTCTTTTTAAACCAGTGATACGTTAGCAGGTCTACCCAGGCTCCCACTGTTCTTTGAGCTAGTCTTTCATACTATATAAACCAAGGTAGTGAAATCAATCATTACAATTCTAACTAAAAAGACAAAATAATAATAATAATAATAAATCATTAGCTGCACGGGGTCTCTCCTAAAATGCTTATGAAAACTCTGTAGCTTTATCTAGAGTCGAGATGCTCATTTACACAAATAGGTATAAATTAGTCAAGAATTATCATGCACATGATAAACTTTTTTCATTCATCTTGTTATTTCATCAATAAAATATGGGATTTAATTAAGAGACCAATCCAAAATAAGAACATACATCAGCGGAATACATGTTCAGCAGATTTTGGAGAAAAAAAAATAAAAAAAATAAAAAAAATAACAACTTAACATGCATATCACTTTGCTAAATTAAAATTCATAAGTAGCATACAAAACAAGTGATAATTTCCCCTTTTCAAGATGAACAAGTTGTACCATCAAAATTTCTCCTTTGGGATAAATTAAGACATATGTAGTGTTCATCTAAGGCCAAATATTTAGCGTGAATGTCTGACCATTACGTGTATTCTCAACTCCTTAAGTACTGACACCTTTGGGTATCAAGATGACATCCTTGAGACAACAATGACTAATTATTAACTACAATTAATGATGTCTCTGAAAAAATCATTAACCATTCATAAGATAATTAGAACAAGGAGTCGACATCACTACTAAATACACCAATAATTAAGAGTTTATCATTTCCCATGAGCTGCTTTGGCAACCCATACTTACAGGTTAAACTCAAATCAGTTCAACTTCAATAACGTTTCACATTCAGATGACCCTTGTAACTTCAGCGTCGGTATGCGACAGATCCTCGAAAATACGTGGTTTGACACCTTATAACATCAAAACAACCACATGAGGATGTCAATCCTAACTACTATAACTGATGATATCTTTGGACAAATCATTAGTATCGTAATTTAGACGCAGTTGACCAATAATTTCCATTGAGTTTAGCATTCTCCATTGGTCACTTTGGCAACCTAGGTTACTTGCTATACTCGATGAAATTCAACTTTTAATGGGTCAATCAAAACATAGAAGTTGAATACTCACATAATTATTGCAATAATCATTCAATAATGAAATAAAAAATGGATTTACTAATATTGAATGTTTCATTTCTGAAACTTTAGTTACTGTCAGTTTGAGACTTGACTTCCAAAAACAAAAACTATATGAAATCATAACCGAAGTAACTAGTGGGCATCTACATTCCCATAACAGACAATTAAAGCATAGAGTCGCTGATGAAGACCAGCAAAAATTGGTCCATTAACTCAGCTAAATTTATGAATTAACTTAAACCCACTAACATCCTTAAATAAAACTTTATCATTTTATTTTTGATCAAAAATATCATTAATTGCATACTAATGATTCGGCAGCGGAAATTCATTTTCAAATTATCAAAAAGAATTAAATCAGCTAAAATTTGACTTACTTTACATGATGACCAAACAATAGATGAACATGACCTAGTATGAACATACTAAATTTCAAACAATCATCTAATCTTTTCTATATGCTAAATGGAGTACTTATATGAGCAGACATGAATGATCCAACAAGGGCTCTGATACCACATGTTAAATTATAAGTCTTAAATCATGCAACACACAAAAAACAATCCTATGCATTAGGAAAAGATCTAGGATATTCATGATTACCACAACAACCATATATAGAATTAATTAGATATAGTTAAGTACATACCGGCATAGTTATACAACCCTTCTCTTCTAATTACTTGCTTGTCATATGCTCAACAAGCTTGAACCAAAATGACTTCTTTGTATGCCATAATAGTAGAGCACATATTCCTCTACCCTTCTATTCTAGGTTACTATCCAAAAGTGATGGAGTAGTAGCAAAACCTCTCCAAAAATGGGCAAGAAATAAGGATGCATTTCTACTTGTATCTATAGTGAACTCTAGCTTTCCATCAAAACTAACCCTTAAACAAGTGTCACTGTAGTTATTGCATGTGTCTTCATAATCTACTTGTATATGC
The DNA here is from genome assembly GCA_023531295.1 of Papaver armeniacum. Taxonomy (NCBI): domain Eukaryota; kingdom Viridiplantae; phylum Streptophyta; class Magnoliopsida; order Ranunculales; family Papaveraceae; genus Papaver; species Papaver armeniacum. The sequence goes on along the minus strand of JAJJWW010014541.1, from coordinate 67,761 downwards.
TACATGTGTTTGACACTAGCCTGGGAAGATGACACTTAATATCTCCTCATGCAACTGCATTACCAAGTGTCATAAACACTTAGGCACAAAGTTTCTCATACTTGAGTCACAAGACTCATACCATAGGTTACAAGTAGATGACCAAGTCAATAATGCATTTAGTTATCATGGTTCATGGGCCACAATTCTAACAGTGGGCAGATGTGACGAAGAAAAATTAAATAAGGCAGATGTGACGAAGGTGAATTGACATGCATGTCATGAAGAAAGACAGCTCCATTTGATTAAGCTGAAAGCAACAAGAATTAATGGTGATCAAAGAAACATTATCTTACCTGTAACTCAAGAAAATAGATACTCCATCGAAACACAGATGCGAATTAATTGTGACTGGCTTAAAACGAGCTCCATCGAAAATAAATCTAGCCTATAGCCAGTCCTCTAAAACAGTTCTGGTCATAACCCTACACTTGTATTACCCTTTCCCACTCCCAGTCCCCTGCTACACAATGGGGAGATATTGGAAACCTTATGGACTCCTTGGTGTTTCGATTGTAATAAAAGATGCTGTCTGAAGATCGTAGGAAAATAAGATTTGTCCCCGTGAGAGCTTGAAATTGATGGATATCTTTATTCCCATTCCAGGGGTGAGGCATATCGATAACCTCTTGAGTCCAGTCAATGTTACCATCTGCATCTTCATGAAATGTCCATAGAGAAATTTCATGTTCCTCTATCCATCGTACTTGTAACATGGCTATGCGTCCATCAATTTCTGTTAGCTCAAAACTTTGAGGCCACTCATTTGGATCAATGACGAAATCAGGAATTGGAATAACTTGGAACTTTTCGGTTACAATATCAAATCTCATCATTATTGTTTCTAGTTTACCATTTCCATATCTCTCAGAGAACTGCCAGTATAAACAACCATCTACGTATAAAGGGCTTTCAAAACCTTCATCAAACGGTAAAGCCATTACTGGAACTGCATCAATTCTTCTCCATGTATTTTTGCCAACATCATAGACTTCAACAACTTGATTTGAACAAGGTTTATTACTTGATATCCAGATGACCTTATGTTCGCCACTCTGCGGATTAAATCCAAACGCAATGCAACTATATTTCGCCTTTCTAGTTTCGATCCAAGGCGATCTTTCTCCAGTAATAGGGTTATATATAAAGAATGCGTCAAACCTGTTGGTCTTAAAGCATAGCAAACCGCTCACAGTTTGTCTTGGTAATAAACTTTGTAAGTGATAACGCATATAACAACCACGATCTATTACTAATCTGTTCATGCTTACGAATCCTCATCTGGTGAACCAATTTTAAATTCAAGAATTCCTCCACCATTTTCTGATTCGCTCTTGAACACAGGTTCTATAATCTCCATAGACAGTAACAGTCTATGATTAGTGGTATCATTTCCTTGACGATGCAGTAAATCTTTCAAGTATGTCCATCGCATATCTAGGTACATCCGCCGTTCCTCTTCATTTTTTTTCTTCCACAACTCATGGCTCGAAAACACCAAATTATTCCACCTCCTCTCTAACTCGTCTTGCCTCCCTTCACGCCACTCGTCCATCTTACTTTTCGTAGCTTTGCTTCCATCTTTCAGTAACTTTTTCTAAATCACAAGCGTGGACCGCTTCATCGTTATTAATGCTGATGATGCAACAAGGAGGAACCTCTTGGTCGTCGTCCTTCCATTAATCGAATTTTAGGAGAAAACTTTTCATGATTGCTATCATCGCCATTCTTTCTTTCTCTGTCGAGGACCCTAAACCCTAAAAAAAGTGACTATAACGTGCGCGAGCCTTGCCCGAACTTTAAGATGTTATGCTGCATCATAGATGTTTAAGAGGCAAACCGTACGTAATGGAAGTTCAGTGAGTGACGCCATTTTAAATCGCAGTGGTTGCATCTTGCCAGATGCCCGAGGGGAGTTTGTTATGGGCTCTGTATAATTATTAGGCTAGTTTTTAATAACTGGGCCTGTAGAATAAAAAGAGGCCCGTGTTCTCAAGTTAGATCTTGACGAGTAAAATTATTATGGGTAATGGGACACAAAATAAAGCAAGGGGATTTAAACCTGATTCATCCCGATTTAAACTTAAAAAATAGCGAGGATGAAACTGGATGCATCCCATGTAAAAATTAAAAATAAGAAAAGAATTTGAAAAATGGGCAGATGAAACTGCTACATAACCTGACTAGTTTTATATTTTTGGCCATTTAAACAGTATCAAAATCTAAATGTCTTTTTTACCCAGAAATTATTGATTTTGGTCTTTTTAACCAATTTTGTGTTTATCAAATTGGCATTCAGTGTGACTGACTAAAAAATCGCTTCTGCTAATACAAAGAGAGCAGGCTATATCACTTGAATCATTGGAATGGGGTTCAGTCGTCCTCGATCCTCTATAGCAGCCATTGCTTACTACTCTTGGGACAACCAATAATAATTCACAAAAATCTTCTTCCCATTCCATTCATCCATCCCCACTGGCCAGCCACTTGCGTTGTCTGTGGGTTCCTCCTATGCCAAAACAAACAACAAGCTGCTTGCAATGAGCTAACACAAAACAAACAACAACTAGCAACATCTATCTTATTATTGAACTGTTCTTACTTCTCAGAAATGGTTAAAGATATACGGATACCTTCGTTAATATCCACACAATTCTAATGCTGCAAAACGCTGAATATCTAGACTTACTTGACTATAATCTATCCACATTGCCTGAGTTCGAAACTCTGTCATCACTAAATTCTATTTTTGCCAAAGGAGGTAATACCAAATTGCATTTCGAATAAGCCATGCTCTGATAATAGTTAATTTAGTGGAAATAAGTGTTAACCTATTTCATAATTCCAGTTGGAATATATAAATTCACATGCCTTGATAATAATTGAAAAAAAGAGATTAGGACACTGCACCACCATTGATGGATCTTTAAGCTCGATTTCTCAAGTTCCCAAGAGTTGAATTTCCCCTTGTATTATGCAAAACAATAAATGCGATCCAAATAAACAATACCATGACCACTTCAATAAAAGAATAAGCTAGGCAGTAATAAATGAACAATGGCACGATAATCTGGCCTACTCTACTCTACAAAATTGAGTAGTACATTGACTCGAGAGAGCAGGCCATTCCACAATGATAACATTTACTGTAATAAAAGTGCACATAACGTTTAAACGGGCGATGGCTTGGAAGTGCATGCACATTACATTACATGTGTTTGCATAGACAAAAACATTGGAAACTCTGTCATAAAATCCAATTCATATCTCATCGAACTGCACTTCATTGACTCCCAAAAATATCTATAGTCTCCGCATTGACTTGAAATAATGTCCATACACACTCCCAGTTGGCTATTTCTGGACTCTACCTCTCATAAAAGATAACAAATGCCAATCTAATACATAATTCCCAATTGGCAGACCAGATCACTTGCCTGGACAATAATAAAATGCCCCTACCACGAGTCCACGAGCGAATCTAGGCTGCTACCACCAATAGATCATGCGTGAGTCAACTCTACGAAAACCACAACTTGCAGAATTCGATCCAAGATCTCTCGAGTCATGTGTTTAAGATAAGAACACACTTGCTTATTCTGTAATACACAGTGAATCTGTCTGGCATCTCACACTCTCTATATATTAGTACAAACTTCTGAAAGTACTACTTGAATCATTTACTCACTGTAAGTAATTGTTCCTTAATTTTAGTAGTTTCGAATTTCTAGATCCAAGTGTTTTTTTTGTTGCTCGTTACTAGTTTCTTCAGTTTACATTACTGTGTTTTCTTAACAATTTGTTTATCTTAACTCTGGACTTGCAGAATTATCTAGTAATGATGATGGGGAAGAACGCGATCCTTGTCATGGGTCTTGTAGCTATTGAGTTGCTTCACGTCCATTACAGCAACAGACGGATACATAAGATACAAAGATCCGAAACAACCAATAGGTGCTAGAGTCAGAGACTTGATGAAGAGAATGACTTTGGAAGAGAAGATCGGACAAATGACGCAAATCGAACGAGGTGTTGCATCTGCTTATGCAATCAAGAATTGGTACATTGGTAAAGCTCTTACACACTATTGACATTCACTGCAATGTTATAAGAATGTCAGACTACATTTGTACTGAGATCTAATGTGAAATCATTATGATGTTCATTAGGGAGTGTATTGAATGTGAAATCTCTTAAACAATTAACTTAATTCCATTCATAATGTCATAAGAATGCAGATTATATTTGTACCATCGGGATCTAACATTTTGACAAATTTTTATGTTCATTAGGGAGTGTATTGAGTGGAGGAGGAAGTGTCCCAGGTCCTAAAGCCACTGCTAGAGATTGGGTTAATATGGTAAATGGGTTCCAAAAGGGTGCTCTCTCTACCCGTCTTGGGATCCCAATGATTTATGGGATTGATGCCGTTCATGGCCATGGTAATGTCTACAAGGCAACTATCTTCCCCCATAATGTAGGGCTTGGTGTGACCAGGTAACCAGATCTCAACTTTGAGTTTTCATTTCTTATTAACTGAATGTCTGATAATTTTTTCCTGATTTATTCTTGAACTTAATGGTAATGAATATCCTCCAGGGATCCTGAGCTTATCAAGAAGATTGGAGCTGCAACTGCTCTAGAAGTTAGAGCTGTTGGCATTCCTTATGTTTTTGCTCCATGTATTGCGGTACGCGATCAAAACCACGCAATTAACTTTGTTCCTTTGGAACAGTTGTATCAATTTTCAGCTATGTTATTGAGTTTAGGCAATTCCCCCGTCCCCTGAACTTCCATTTTTACCAATGCAGGTTTGTAGAGATCCAAGATGGGGTCGGTGTTATGAGAGCTACAGTGAAGATCCCAAAATCGTGCAGCTAATGACAGAGATCATATCCGGTTTACAAGGAGAGGTTCCAAAGAAATATGCAAAAGGTGTTCCGTTTGTTGCCGGAAAGTAAGAGCACACCAGCTTTCTGTAAATCATTGCAGTTTTTCTTCAGGACTTCAGTCATTTCTCTATGGCAACTGACATTTTCTAATGTATTGCAGGAACAATGTGGCAGCTTGTGCTAAGCATTTTGTTGGTGATGGTGGCACCACTAAGGGTATAAATGAAAATAACACCGTGATTAGTAGAAAGGGATTGTCTGACATTCACATGCCGGCTTACTGTAACTCAGTCTACAAGGGTGTTTCAACTATCATGGTCTCATACAACAGCTGGAATGGGATAAAGATGCATACCAACAAGGATCTTATCACTGGTTTCTCAAGAACACACTCAAATTCAGGGTACAAATCAATCCTAATCAGCTATTCATGTTTGCGCATTTTCTCCGGTTAATTTAACTTCAACTGATTCAGCAGAATCTGCAGAGACTAACATTTCATTTACTAATGGATCTTATCAGGGTTTCGTAATCTCCGATTGGGAGGGCATTGACAGGATCACGTCTCCTCCTCATGCAAATTACACATATTCCATTTTAGCTGGAATAAATGCCGGGATTGACATGATCATGGTTCCCAACACCTTCCACGAATTCATTGCTGGTCTGACAAAACTGGTGGAGCAAAAGTTCATCAAGCGAAGTAGAATCGATGATGCTGTGAGCAGAATCTTGAGGGTTAAATTCACTATGGGACTTTTTGAAAACCCAATAGCTGATTTTAGCCTTACTAAAGAACTTGGAAGCCAGGAACACAGAGATTTAGCGAGAGAAGCTGTGAGAAAATCACTAGTGCTATTGAAGAATGGTAATTCTGCAGCTTATCCAATGTTGCCGCTTCCCAAGAAGGCCCTTAAAGATCCTTGTTGCAGGAAGTCATGCGAATAACCTTGGTAACCAATGCGGTGGCTGGACAATCACATGGCAGGGACTTACCGGCAATAACCTCACATATGGTACGTTTAGTACTCTATGTAATACTACTATTCCTATTCTAGATTTCGAGAACTCACCGTCTTCTGAGACGTAACTGGATATATATATTTTCGACGTGAGCAGGTACAACGATACTCCAAGGAATCAAAAGCACCGTAGACAAAAAAACCAAAGTAGTTTTCAACGAAACCCTGACGCAAAGTTCTTGAAGAACAACAAGTTCTCTTACGCCATTGTTATTGTTGGTGAACCTCCATATGCAGAGCAATTTGGTGACAGCATGAACCTCACAATCTCTGAGCCAGGCCCGAGCACAATTAAAAACGTGTGTGGAGCCGTCAAGTGTGTTGTTGTGGTCGTCTCTGGCAGACCTGTCGTGATCCAACCTTACCTTGCCAAAATTGAAGCACTAGTAGCAGCATGGTTTCCAGGAACTGAAGGTCAAGGTATTGCTGATGTTCTATTTGGTGATTATGGATTCACTGGTAAATTAGCTCGCACTTGGTTCAAGAGCGTGAATCAACTTCCAATGAATGTTGGTGACAAGCACTATGATCCTCTCTCTTCCGCTCGTCTTCGATTAGTTACAAAGCCAAAACTTACACTTAGAAACCACATTCATCGAATGAAGTTGTAACAATTTCGCTTTCAGTAAATTGTACTTCAAGAGCTTAGTAAGAACTTTTATTATTATTGCTTAATTATTGAAACTGTTCTTCTTTTTTTTTTTTTATCGGATTAATTAGAGAAACTGCTTCCACATCATGATTTTAAGAAAAATGAAAGAAGAGAAACAAGATATCAGATCAAAAATTGGATTCAACGGGACACTTTTTAATCTAATCTGATATCTCTTCTTTTCACACTCCTCCTGTTTCGTGATAAAATGATACTCCCTCCTTACCACCCTTACCACATGTAATAGGCAGAGTGGTCAAAATATCTTAGATTAAGAAATTTTTTTGATTTCATAAATTTCTATGTTTTTTCCTGTTTTATCCTTAATTATATTTCCAATGTTAGAGACATACACTAAATGGTCATGATTCCCAAGCAAATAAATAAGGGTAATAGAAGTAAAAAATCGTTTTGAAATTTGGACTCCGCCTATATAGTGGTACAGGGAAAAATGAAAATTCCGCCTATATAATAAGTACGGAGGGAGTAGTATATTCTTTTTGGGTCTTCTTAACTTGTATACCCATATACTCCCTCCGTCCCCAATATATAGACGGAAAAGAGGATTTATCTTAGAATAAGAAGTTTTATTGATTTTATACATATCCCTTTTCTTTCCTGTTTTACCCTTTGTACAATTTCCAATACTAGAGATATTAGCTTAATTGTGGTGATTCCTAGAGATGATAAATAAGGGTAATATATGGAAAACCAATCTTGGAAATAGATCTCCGCCTATCTATTGGGACATCCAAAATTCAAATCTCCGCCTATATATTGGGGACTTGAGGGGAGTATGCTGTTAAGGAGCCATTAATTACTCACTTTTTCTTGTTTTTCTAAACCATTAATTACTCACCATTAATAACAAACCTACCCTAATATATAAAGATAAATTTACATAAATACCCTTAAGATCTGTTTTAACAATTTAAGTATTTTGGTCCCACTACTTATAAGTTATAACTACGAGAGCAGATTCACTTACAAAATTAAATATTTTTTTCAAGACAACTAGTCTTCTCATCGCAATTTATATGCAATATCGCTTTCAGATTTTTCATTTTTTTCACATCTTTTTCCTTCCTATGGCAAAATCGCTTGCACCACCAACACTTCTCCGATAGATGTCGAGATAATCTGCTTGACTTTTTTATTTTTTATTTTTTTTTAACCGTAGATATTTTGATTGCCTAGGTACAAATAATTAACTGAGTATTTTAAGATAAACATTTTTTTCTCGCAATTTTTTAGATAAACATCAAAATTGATTTTTAGATAAACATTAAAATAGCTGATCAAAAAAAAAAAAAGATAAACATTAAATCAACTGTAGGCTTTTATAAGCTAAACATAATGATGTGAAGATATAAGCAACCTAATTGAATGTATGAGTTAGTATTATATAATGATAAGGGTAGTAATGGAATTAGCATTTTATAAAAAACATGTAAATCTTATTTCAAGATAATTGTAACTCCAACAAAACTAATCAAATTCCAAGACAAAAAATTAGAAAAACAAGATAAAGGTGAGCTATTAATGACTCCTTAACATGTATATAGGTATACAAGTTAAGAAGACCCAATAATAGCCACATGACCGGATTAATTTATCAATTTATATCACTATATTTAATTATCGATAAATAATAATTATTAAATTATCAAAACATTATATAATTCATGCCACCAAACATGAGATCAAAGGTTCAACGTTCGATTATTAGAGCTTCCAAAATGCATTATCGTTTGCCGATTCTATCGTAGTCGCTTGGAGGCTTATGAAGTAGGAGAACCAAATCCCGAGAAGATTAATACTTTAGACGTGATGTATTGAACCTTCTCGTTTCAACTTGGAAAATAGATACTCGCTCAATAGGTAACACCCACATCTGAAAATTCAAGTAAAATATTAGATAAGAAAGGCACTAGACAACTGTTAATCAAAGAATTGAATTATCATAATAGAATGGAGATAATTATTTCGAATTTTTAACTAACGAGGAAATAATTGAGAGTATGATCGGAAATAAGGAAAGTGATGACGTGGAAGCCGAAAATTAAATTGTAGTTTTTTTTTTTTTTTTTTTTTTTTTTTTGATGCAAAGGAAGAATTTTAATTAAGTTGGGGAAATTCCCATGTCTAATAACAGCCGACGCCAACACACTTAGGCGGTTGATCAAACCATATCCGAGTTACATCGCTTTTTCCCGCTTGTATTTAGCTAACTTATCGCCAGCTTTTATTAGATAATCTAGGAATGAAATTACACATCCAATGAGGGACCGTGTTTAACTTATCAAAAGTATATAGCAGATGTCTTCATTTTCCCAAGTAATCCCGAAGATGTTTTGTTGATGTCGATTTCTATATTCTTGAGGTCAGTTTCAAAATAACATGTGTATTCTCCAAAGACAAAAGATCTGGAGAAAGCTAGACACTCTGCGCCTCTGAATTAGTTACTCCTGCATAGCATTTTGATTTTCCTTCACACCATTTACCTGTAGAATCACGTAGAATAAGAGAAATTCCGATTGGGCACCAGTTAGGGATCAAATGAAACATCAGAGTTAATAGTATGAAAAGGACTAGGAGGTGGTTTCATGCAGAGTGTTATATTAGTGGATTGGGGCATTCTATATTGGTACTAATTGTTTGTCATTGAGTTTATCAATATAACTGCAAAACTTAGAGCTCTTTTTGCCTGCGATGGGGTCTGCCTTCTTATGCTGAAAGTTTGTTTCACATCTCTGATTCCAGATCGTCCAAGAAAAAATCATGATACGATTCAAGCTGAATGCATGAGTAGCAGCTTGTGAAGCTTGATTCATCCAATCTTCAAAAGCAAGCGTTATATCAGCATGGATTTTTTCTAGGACTGCTGCACCTCTAGGTATTTGCATCCATACAGCTCTTGAGAATGGGCAGAAGAAAAGAACGTGCAGGAGAGATTCATCAAATTTCTTGCATAATGGGCACAAGCAATTAATATAGCTGCAATTATGAGAAAGTCCTATTTTTGTTGGCATAATGTCAGAGAGTACTTTCCACCAAAAATATTTGACTCGAGGCCATGTGTCTATGCTCCAAAATTACTTCCAGCATGTGCTTGAATTACCAAATTTCTGAAATATTTGTATGTTGCTAAGACTTAAATCATGAAGTTTATTGTAACCAGAATTCAATGTGAACTCCCCATTTCTTGTAAGGATCCAAACCAGTTTGTCTTCTACAACATTAAGAATTCTCATATTGATTATTAGATTAGCTTTATCTAAATCAAACAAATTATGAAGTAATGGCACATTCCATTGTCTGCATTACCGTGAATGAATAATTCTTGAACCCAAATATATTGCTCACTGTCTCGTGTTTCCTTGTCTTGGTGTTGGAGGATGATCTAACCTAAATCCACACATCGATCCATATCTTTATTTTCCTTCCATTTCCTAATCTCCATCTACCGTGATTCTTTATGAATGGAATTTGTTTTTGAAGACCCTCAATCCCATGAACAATTAGTCTTGTGAGTTGTATGCAATATATGAGTGCCATGATAATATTTAGCTTGCATTGATTTTAACCACTTCTCCTCCGAATTAATGCACATTCTCCGACATGCCCTTACAAGAAGTGCTTGATTTAAGAGTTTCAAATCCTCAAGCCTTTTCCACCAAAATGTTTGTGTAAACCAAGCTTTTTCCATGAGGTAATGCATATTCCATTATGTTCTTGAAAACCCCACCAAAATTTTCGCTGCAGTATCAATTGTTTGATAATTTCATATGGAATTTGTAAACAACCCATAAAATATAGGTCAGGATTATATTAGTGACATTCCTTATCATAAGTGATTTGTTGCACTCGTGACATGGACTCACTATTCCAGTTGAAAAGACGATTTTTTCACTCTATCCACTAAACCAAGTGAGCTTAACCTTATTCTTTCCAATAACAAGAGGAATTCCTAGGTATCTTTCATTATAATTCATCATAGGTACCTTTAATCTTCTAGTAAGTATCCAATAAACCTCTGTGGGTATATTTTCACTATAGTACACACTTCATTTACCAAAATTTACCATCTGTCCAGAAGCAGATCCAAAATCATCAATTATATTGAGAAGATTGTTCACATTGTGCAAATCAGCATTAATGAATAGCAGATAATCATCTGCAAAGAATAAATGAGATATTGAAGGAGCATTTGGGACAATTTTAATACCTTCTATCTGCTTGGATTGCTCAACCTTAAGGAGTTTTCTTGAAAAAGCTTCCATTACAATTATAAATTAGTAAGGTGACAAAGTATCACCTTTCCTTACACCTCTTGAAGGAGCATATGATTTGCATGGAGAACCATTTAGAAGTATAGAAATCTGAGTTGTGCTGACACATTGCATAATGAGATGACAAAATTCTGAGCAGAAGCCTAATTTCAGCATAACATCTCTTAAGAAGGACCATTCAAGCCTATCAAAGGATTTAGACATGTCAAGCTTCAAAGCAAGATACTTGTTGACTTCTTTTTTATTCTTGACTGTATGAACAATCTCCCGAGCAAGATGGATATTATCTATAATTTGCCTTCCTTGAACATATGCATCTTGAAGTGGAGATATTACTTTTTTCCCATTATTTTCTTCAATCTCATTGATATAATCTTTGAGATGATTTTATAAGAAGAATTGCAGAGAGCTATAGGCCTTAAATCAGATGGAAACTGCTTGTTTTTTGTTTTTGGAATGAGTAAAATATTTGGAGCATTCAAACTTTTTAGAAGATAAATCAAATTGAAAGAATTGTTTCACCCTCTACTACATCATTACCCACAATATACCAATGATGCTGAAAGAATCCACGTGGGAATCCATCTGGTCAAGGGCTTTCCAAGGCTTCATATCTTTTAAAGATCAGTGTATTTCATCATTGTCTGGGACTCTCATTAACTCCAAGTTTTCTAAAGAAGAAATTAAATAAGGAATGCAGTTTAGAATATCATCATTTTTTAGCGGTACTAAGGAAGTATGAAGTGAATCTGAATGATCAGTTAGCAATTTTTCCAGCTCCTCCCTAGAATTGCACCAGTTTCATTTCCATCTTTTAATGCCACAATATCGTTTCTAGTCATTCTTTTGTTTGCATTAGCATGATGGTACTTTGTATTTCTATCCATTTGAATATAATATTCATCTCTGTCTTTTTGGCCCCAAAATTCATGTTGTATTTTGATGCCAATGCTCTATTTGGTTCTCCACATGAATTACTTCATTATCAATGTCTCGGTGTTGACTGTTTTGCTGCAAAGCTTCCAGCTGCCGATGAAGAAAATATATATTACTTTGAATGTCTCCATATTTCTCTCTATTCCACTTTGAAATATATTTTATTGCGGTCATAAGCCTTCTTGATAACCTGAAACCATGTGAACCATTAACTTGTTCTTCCCAAGCATTAATAATTTCATTTTTAAAGTGTCATCTTTCTCATAACATTGGAAATATTTCCAATTCTTTTCCTATTACCACGCAAAGTAGAAGTGTCCAACATTATAGGGCAGTGATCTGACCCCAATTGATGTAGATATAAGAGTTTTGAGTCTGGGAACGAGATAAACCAATCACTGATAACAATAGCTCTATCAAGTCTCGATCTTCTAATACCAAGACCTTGAACATTGCTTGACCAGTGAAAGATCTACCAAAGATAACCCAAATCTTCCAAGCCACTTCATATATAAAATTAATTTAAGAAGAATCCCTTGAAGAAGAAGCCACATTATTAGAAGTATGAGAATGATTTGAAGAAGAAGAAATACTGCCATTAACATGTATTCTCCCTTCATTATTGAAGATCGATTTAAATCACCCAAAACTACCCATGGTTGTGTGATGCTTTGACTTAAAATTTTAATATAAGTCCACTGCTTCTTTTTATGTTGTGGATAAGAAGACCCATACATGCATGTAAGTAACCATTCTTGTTTGAGGGATCATCTTGTATAAGGCAATTAATTATCCAGGAATCTGCATTCACAACAATAAAATGGAAACCATCTTTCCATAACAGAATTAGACCACCCGCAAGCCCTCTTGAAGGTATACTCTTAAAATTGGGAAACTTATATTGTTTAATAAGTTTCTTCATTCTATCCTCACCTATCTTAGCTTCCGATATATAAAAATTACATCAAGGTCATATCTAATGAGAATATCTTTGGGATGATCTCTGGTTGTTTTATTTGCAAAGCCTTGACAGCCCAAGCTAAAGTTCTCATGATTCTAAAGGGTGAGTTATAGTTAGCAAAGCATATGGAATGTATTTTTATGCTAAGTAAAAAATATATTTAGAATGCAGCAAATTGGAAACTATATTAAAACAACAAAAGTTTAGTGAGAAATATAGATATACCTCAGTTGCATTATCCTCCATATGAAGCATAAGATTCTTCTTTGTGCCTTTGGATTGCATATCATTTTCTCCAGTTTCCACCCCAATCATATTTCCACAATTTGAGTTTGAAGACGAATCATTAGTAGCTCTGCCATGACTAACTAAAATAGGGCCTTGAATAGATGGATTAGAACAATTGTCATGAATTTCTTGGTTTCTTGCTCTTTTAGAAAGTCTTGCTTCTTCTGCATCAGGAATTGTCTCCTCCTCATGAACCTTATCATTAGTTTCATTTCCCTGGGTTGTAGTAGCACTTCCAAGAATTTTCTTTGCCACGTGTTCTTCATACTCTTCTATTGTCATATCCCGCTCCTTAAGTAATTCATCAACTTCTTCACAAATATTATCATCATGATCAATAATATAACATTGGTCACAAATACTATGGGGTTGTTTCAACCAATGGTATCTAATCCAAACAGGTTATCCATGATTCGAGTTCCACCATTCTCCTCTTTTTAATGGTCCGAGAGATCTATCTTGATCCTAGCAGTGATCATATTACATGATCGTGGTATGCAATTCTTTGGTTCAAGTGGAGATGTTCTTACCCAAATCTTCTATGGATTCATTAACAACCGCTTTTATGATGATGTTCTAGCAGTAACCCTTTGAATTGACACTCCAAGCTTGTTTTCTGAATACATAGTCTGCATATGCTATTGCTGTTGAATATTCTTGCAAAGCAAGCAAACATTTTTGAACGTTTGGGGAGATTTTTTATAACATCCTTCATATCCTTTTCAGAGTTAAACTTGAACACAAATAAGTAATTTCCCACCGTCTTCGTTTCTCTTTTTTATACTTTTTCCATAAAATATTCAGCTCATCTTTTATGTCGAAACTTCAATCTCATTATCTTTTGTTATGAGTTTCCCAATCAATCTGCTAGACCAAGCAGTTGCAGATCATTAATATTTATTGCAGAACCAATATCCCATCTTTTTCCTCTCATGGAAGTGTTCTTCATCTTGTCGTTGATGGTCTCAGAAACTGCTTTTGTTAACAATGTTGTTATTTGCGCTTCCATTGAATCTCACGAAAGTTTTTCTTCTAGGGTTTGATATTACCGTTACGATGACTTTCCTACAAACCTGTTCTTTACTTATAAATAGGCTTTTTTCTATAAAAAGGGTATTACTCATATTTTGTTTCCTAAAGAAGAGGAGAAAATATTTTGAGTAATTGCTAGGATAAAATTTGTTGGCAGTCAACTGCATGGGATCCCAAGAAAAATTAAGTTTCCTTAATTCATGGGAGAAATTAGGGGGAAATTTTAATTTTTGAATTTTTTGGGAATGAATCGGTTGCTGAGTCTGGATAATGAACTGGTTTTTCATGGCTTCAAAAAATTGATTTGGAGGATAATGATGTTTCTCATAATGAGAAGAACTCAAAGGAGAGATATTGTGGGTTTGCAAATATAGCAACATGGGGAGAACGGTGATAGGCAATATAGCCATTGTCGACAAAACAGTCTCGAGAATCAAGCAAACGCTAAGCAAAAAGATCCAATATAGGTAGGAATCCATAACAAAATCCAGAGGAACCTTCAAGATAATAAGAAAGCCATATCGTAGTAGAAAAATTGATTCAAAGAACAAAAACATACACTAAACTTAATATCTAAAACGATGAAAAGGGAACAATGTAAAATTCATAGAAAATAGAAATAAACAATCTAAGGTTCAAAACAGCTAGAATCCGTCTTCTTCATGTAAATAATTCATCAAAAGAGAATGACGTGAGGATCTAATCAAAAACTAAATCAGGAAAACAATCACCAGCTGATAAACCATGAAGATCAGAAGGAAAAATTTAAGAAATCATGAAAAAACTTCTTGTTTTACTTGCTTTCCACTTTTAATTTCTTTAAATAAAATTGTAGTTATAAAGTCACCTTTTTTTTTATGGATAAAGTCACCTTCATGTAAATAAGATATCGAAGCGGTGAAGACATTGAATAGTTTTTTATTGCATCACCAAACAATAACATCAAAAACTCTACTAATGTTAGCATTAACAAAAATCCAATGTGACATCAATTTCAAGAAAAAACCACGTCACACTTGAATTATTCTTTATCAAATTAGCATAAACTTAAAACTAATTTTATATAAATAGCGACTTATTAATATATGTATCGGAAGGGACCTATAGACAGTCTAAGTCTAAATATTTATTAATTTACAAATTTATCGAATTATTAATTTAACATGTTGTCCTCCTGGACCAAAAAAATTTACTAATTTATCATGGCTATTAATTTATCACGGATTAATTTATAGGCGTTTTACTATAAATTGTCTTCCAAGAATGAGGAAAAATATTTTGATTTTTGTTAGAGGGAGAGCAAAAACGGATCTGAGGAGAGCAAAAATCGGATTCAACTCGGGATAACTAGGACCACTTCCGAGTATTTTTATGAGTCAAACTAAATTAACCTCAGTCCAACACAAACTCTTGGTACGCTCACAAAGTTAAAACATAATTTTTTAACGTGTTGTTCTTATTTCACCACCACCACCACGACGAATATGCTATCACCACTTCCATCACCAAACACCAATGGTGGAGATATATCATGTGATTTCTATAGCATGTCTTTATAACCTTAAGAATTAGGGTGAAAAATCATAACCATTAAATCTAAAGATGTTTGGATGGATCAAAGTTTAAGACAACACTAACTTGATTAACATTATTACGATGGGACCTATTACGATTGCTAGTGCAAGTTTTCATTCATATTCTTACGTAAAGATTGATGTTAAAAAAGTTGTATCAAGAGATTATTAACTTATCAAAAGATTGTGATATGTTTATTGATGATACACCTGCCTTTCCATTTAAGCTTATTAAAAAAATTCTTCAATTGATTTTTATATCCATCGAAAGATTCTTCTAAATCCC
This sequence comes from Papaver armeniacum, assembly GCA_023531295.1. Taxonomy (NCBI): domain Eukaryota; kingdom Viridiplantae; phylum Streptophyta; class Magnoliopsida; order Ranunculales; family Papaveraceae; genus Papaver; species Papaver armeniacum. Next base: position 51,787 of record JAJJWW010014541.1, on the reverse strand, counting down.
ATTAAAGGGTTATTAAAATTATAGAAAGATGAAAGATTTGAACATCTTCGGAAGCTTTACGATGCAATGAAACCATGACAGCAAACAAAAATGGCAATTCTGATGACAAACTATTAAAAATATACGAGGTGAGTCGATCGACTTTGGAGGCAGTGGCGTACCGCTGGCCAGCAGTCTTGAGATGAGGGTGATGTAAGATTAGGTCAAATGATTTCTTAAGTGTGCAAAGATTTTGTGTGTTAGTAAGGTTAATTTAGTCCGACTCATAAGAATAATAGGAATCGGTCCTAGTTATCGAGTTGAATACGATTCTCGCTCTCCTCAGATCCATTTTTGCTCTCCCTCTAACAAAAATCAATATTTTTGGTTTTTGTCTATCCTACCATCAATTTGAACACTGACAAGTTACATCGTAAGCACCAAAGTATAGTGGTAGAATAGTACCTAGGTCCCTAACCGTCTGACCGGAACCATAACTGCACGTAATTAACGTATTTAACATTTATTAGGATATGGATCAAAGCATAACATTCCAAAAGCAAATCAAAATTAAAACCGATCTCGCCATCAAAAACCAAAACTCCACCCGATCTCATGAAAATAAGCTCAATCTACCGAAAGTTGATTCAATCTACTTAAAATTACCAATCTTCTAGAAAGAGCAAAAACCGCCAACCAAGAAAAAGATAGAAAATTACCAGAAAAAGGTACTATTTTGGTACATTAACCATTTTGTTTTACTTAGCCACACTCACGAGTGGCACATGTAGTTGACTAAGTTTCACTGCGGCAACTCCAAGCCGCTGCAAGTTTTGTAACTGATCCTTTGCTACTATTTTCACAGTCGCAAATTTATAACGGCCATTTGTAGCAATAGCCCATATATGTGCGAGTGTTTTTCCGAGTATTATCGTTATTTGTAACATGGATGGTCGTGATATTGGTATAAACAAATTTAGGCCTGATTTATTACCCGATAGACAACCATAGGCCTATTTTTTTCAAATTTACAAATTTAGGCCTCCATGCATGTTTCCATCCAAATCCGTTACTTTTGTCAATTTCTCGGTCAACATGGTCAATTTCTCATCAGATGAGATTAGTTAATGACGCACAATTACCCATTTGCCCTCTACACGTGTAATCTATTAAGTAGCCACTTGTAAGCCACGTGTAACGATATTGTCCCTATATCAGGATCTAGCAGAACTTTATGAGATCCAACGTCCGAAAAGTTTCGGTCCAATCGAAGACACGTGGTGGTCATCCGAGAGTGGAGGAAAAATGGACGGCTATGATTATTTCACTTCGTAATTAACGACACCGTCATGATATCTGAGTCGTTCATCTAAATTTCATTGGATCTCGATGTATTCGGTCTACCTGAGATGAGATATACATGCGGTAAAAGGAGAGAGTAGAGAAAAGATATTTCAGTTTCTCCATTTTCCCTTCCTCTCTCTTCTTCTCTCCATTTTTTCCTCTCGCAATTTTCTTTTCTTTATTCTCTCGCAATTTTCTTTCTTCTTTGCTATTTTCACTCTAGTCATCCAAATATCACCGGTTTCATTCTCGAGTAAAAATAAGATGGGTATACCTAATATATCAAAGAAACTACTCAGTAGGATAGATTCAGAGGCTAAAGCGAAGATGGATAAAAGAAAGAAAACAAAGAAACGACGAAGTAGAAACGGCGAAGATGAAAGGTAACAGCGAGTCCCTTATTTTGTTTGATTCAATTTGTGGTTAGAATAGATTTCGATTTCTAGGGTTTATGGGTATTTTCGATTTCTAGGGTTTATGGGTTTTTTTCTATTTCTTTGGGTTATGGGTATTTTCGATTTCTAGGGTTTGTGGGTTTTTTCGATTTCTCTGGGTTATGGGTATTTTCGATTTCTAGGGTTTATGGATATTTTCGGTTTCTTTGGGTTATGGGTATTTTGTTTTGATTCGATTTCTTTGGGTTAGGGTTTATTTCGAAGCTATTGAGATTTTCACTTTACTTTTTTTTTTTTTTTTTCCTGTTGATTAGTTTTGATTGATGTAACTCGAGGCATGTTGGTAACCTCTACAATCTGGAATGTAGATATACCCACTTTTAATCATTAGCTCTGTGTGGTCTTGTGGAAAGGCTTTTCTGGTGGAAGAGATGAAAATTTTACTAGGAAATATCCACGTGGTTATTGATAAGAAAGACTAGATATACTTCTCTTTGATTTGATATTTGATTAGGTTTGAGTTTATTAGTGTTGATATTTGATTTGATTAGTTTTATTTGAATGCATTAATCGTAATCTAGTAACATATGATGATCAATTTGTGGTGAGATAAGGTTTGAATGTGTGGAAATTGTATTCATTGACTCAGAGAAATATGAGGTAATTTAAATTGATAGGATGAATCAGAAGAATGAGTTTAGGAACAGTATAGAACTTTGTTTGTTTAACTGTGTTTAGGAACAGTATAGAACTGTGTTTGTTTAAGTGGAATCAATTTGATTTTTTTGGTTATCACTCTGCTTTGTGTCTCTCGTTTGGACAACTCAAATGTTATGTTTGATGGAATTGATAACAAAGTACTATGCTCATGTATTGTTTTTAGTGTCTATTTTCTTTTGTAATTTGATTTATGTCTCTTGTAGGAATGATGTTGAAGATGACATTATGCCTTTCCTTCAGTTTTAAGGTAAATGTGATAGGAAGTTGCCACAGTTTAGAGTTTAGGGATGTGCTAGAGAAGACATGGGTCTTGATAGGTTGAAGGACATGATCAGGCCACAAATGAGACTCAAGGGTGATGAGAAGATAGACATATTGTGGTCAGATGATGCTTGTACTCCAATGTCATTGGATAGAGAAGAAGAGTTCAATTGTTTGTGGGATACCGAAGTTTGATGAGAATGGTTGGAGTCAGGTTTATATGCAAGTGCTGGATAGTAGTAAGGATGGTGAGGTTAGTACAATTCCTCCACACAAGTACTTTACACCAGTAAAGAAGAAACCCCCAAAGAAGCCTGTATCAAAAAGAAATAGCACACCAAAGAAAGCATCGTGATCCGAACAATGTGATGTTACACCAAAGAAAGAAACTCAAGAAACTCAAGAAGAAACTCAAGCAATATCTAATAATGATTGTAGCACACCTAGAAGTTCAAGAAGAAGCCCAAGTCTAGCAGCATTGTTTAAGAAGAAAATTAGAAGAAAAACTAAGAAGAAATTGTTTGTTGAAATCTCATGAAAGAAGTATGTGAAGAAGCAAAGCAGAGTCAAATGTGGATAATGGCATGCCTATTCCGTGCTTATGTTCCTCAATTCTGTGAAGAACCAACACAGAAAGTGTAGATGAAAACATGCCTTAAAGCACAACACAAGCAACTATGGCAGAAGAAGAAGAAGAATTTAATCATGATTTCTGGTTTGAAGCTGCTACACAAGCAAGTGTTGTTGAAGATATTTATAGATTGAGTGAAGAATATAAGAAGAGTGATGAGTTTGTAGTTCAACTTCCAAATATTGAAGAAGATGAGTGCCATCCTGATGAGGATATCAACAATATCCCTGGTTATGAACAAGAGCTTAAAGATGATATAGAGTACAACAAGTTTTTAAAGAAGGTGGAGAATGGGTATTTATCTGACAAGGGAAGTGACAGTGAGAGTGAAGGTGAAGGTGATTCTGATGTTCATAGTGTTGATGGGGATCCATACTTTGGTGAAGTTGAGGTAGAAAATGACAAAGAAGGTAATGATGTTTCTTTACATTTGTTGTTTGTCATTTTTGTTGATTGTTATATTTTTTGTTTATTGCAAATTGGATTTGATGTTAAGTACTAATGTTTTTGTTTTCTTTGTCTAATTGCAGAAGATCATTATGGGGACTTACTGGATTCTGAGTCTGAAAAGGAACAAGAAGGTAATGTTTTACATATAGGATTAACTCCATTTCTTAGAAGTATGTGTTTAATGATGAATCACAGGAAAATTAGGTATTTATGTGATTTTTTTTACTTGATCAGATCAAGATGATGCTGTTGGGGTGGAGAAGGCTTCAGTTGAGTGTAGTGGTGTTACACATGACAATTCAGAGTTTGAGAAAGAATATGCAGATCACCTTAAGGAAGAAGATGAGCAAGATATGTTCCCAACTGAAGATGAAGAGTCATTGATCCAAATTGAGCTTATAGTTGGAAGTAAGTTTATGAGTAAAGAATCTTTCTACAAGCATGTGAATAACTATCTGTATCATGAACAAACATCAGACTTATGCTACTAAGAGTTCCACAACCAAGCTGAGGGTCAAGTGCATTCATTGGAGGACTCAATAATGTCCAATGTTCATTTATGGCATGGTCAAGAAAGGTGAAGCTAAAACTTTTACACTAAGAGGCTTTAATGTCACCCATACCTGCAATGGTGACAAAGATGACTTGAACAAGCTTGCAACCCCAAAATATGTACCACTAGTACTATAAGAAGATGAAGACTGAGCTTGGAATTAATGAACCAAAGTGCCATGTCCAGATGACTTAGCAACACAAACAATAAAGCCAGGAAAGTTAATATAAGGTATCATACCGCATGGAGAGCAAGGGTGAAGGTGTTGGAGAAACTACATGGCGCTTATGAGAAGAGCTACTCATTTGGTGCCTGCATTCTGTGAAATGGTCAAGGTATAACATTTTCTTTAAGTTTTTTTTTTTTTTTTTTTTGTAATTATCTCAATATCTTTGTTTGACAACACTTTCTTTAAGTTTTTGTATTTTTGTAAATATCTCCTTAATTTTGTCTATGTAATTTTAGTATGGAACAATCCCCTGAAAATATTCATGTCATTCTGTTTGTAGATGAGAAATCCAGGCAGTATAGCAACTTTTTCTTATGGAACTACAGACAACACTTTCTTGTCCATGACAATTTGCTTCAAATCCACTATAGTTGGGTTCTTGTCTGGTTGTAGAAAGATTATTGGCCTAGATGGATGTCATTTGAATGGGAAGTTTGGTGGTGTGATGTTACATGCAACTGGACTAGATGGTCAAAATGGATTAGTTCCATTAGGTATGATGGTATGCAGGAATGAAACAATAGAGAATTGGAAGATATTCTTGGAGGATTTGAAGAAGTTGTTGGGTGATGATTATGAGTTTACCTTCATCTCTGACAAGCAGAAGGGGATTTTAGAAGTTGTTGATTATCACTTTCGCTTGTTTGAGCACAGACAATGTGTCAGGTGAGCTCATTTGCTTCCATTTATTTTCAGTTTCTTGTTTTGTCTTGTTCTGTTTTAATCATTTATTTTGTTTTAATTTTCAGTTATTAATCATTGGTTGGTTTTTCAGGCACTTAATGGCCAACTTTAAGAAGTACTACAAGGGGTACAGTATTCAGACTCATCTTTGGAATGCTTCCAAGTGTTATAAGATCAACCACTTTAATGTAAGTACTGCTTTATTACTTCTGTTGAATCACACAATTATTATGCTTCACTTTAATGTAAATGCTTCACTCTAATGTAAATGCTTCACTTTAATGTACAACAACATATGGATGCTATGGCAGTTGAGAGTGATCTGGCTGCAAGATTTCTCATAGATGAAAGGCCTGAAACCTGGTCTAGGGCTCATTTTCCAACTACTAGCAAATGTGAGCACATCAACAACAACTTCTCAGAATCCTTCAACAATATGGCCAAGAAGATTAGAGACAAGCCAATCTGCAAGCTAGGTTTGATGTATGGACAACTTGTCATGGGACTTCTCAACAAGAGGAGGAATGAAGTGCAAAATGGAAGGATGGTGACCTTGTTCCAAAGGCAATGCATCTGATTACCAAGATGTGTGACTTGACCACAAATTTTCAACTACAAAGTGCTATTAGGGAAGTATATGAGGTTACAAGTTGTCATGGAGCCATCTTTGTTGTGGATTTGCCAAAGAGGACTTGTAGCTGTTTGCAATGGCAATTGAGGGGTTTTGTCTGCCAGCATGTTGTCTGTGCTCTAAAGCCAATGAGACCTGTTTGGGCTGAGTAAGTATTATGATATTTCATTGCATTTGTTTTCATTTCTTTGTACTTTTTTGTCCTTATAATATCCATAATATTTGTCCTTATATGTTTGTCCTTTTGTACTTTGTGATATTTCATTGCATTTGTTTTCATTTCATTTCTTAACCTGTTGGGTATTGTTGGGTATTGTTGCAGGGTATTGTGACAAGTATTATTGGGTTGACAGTTACAAGAGAACATATGGTCAAGAATTCAACCCATTGTTAGCCCAGAAGACTATGAAAAGGTACATTATGGTCAAGTATTATTGCTTTTGTCATTATCATTTGTTGTGCAATAAATAAAATATCCATATTTGATTCCTTTATAGTTTCATCCTTTCATTTATATATGATACTTTATTTCTTTCCTTCTTATCCAGACAAAGATTGAAAGAGATGATAAAACCTCCAAAGAACATCAGAAAACCAGGTAGACCAAGGGGAAAAAGAATTAGAGCCTATGATGAACCTCAACCCACAGGAAAGAAGGGTAGAAGATGCAAGAGATGTGGAGAACTTGGTCATTATGAAAAGACTTGTGCTGGAGGAGCAGTTGGTTCTAATCCAAAGGTACCAAAGGCTAGAACATGTGTTGATGGTGATACTCACACAGCTTATGAATCAGGTCCATCAAAGAGGAACAAGAAAGCTGCAAAAGTTGTTTATGGTTCATCTGCAGGTCAAAGTACCAGTGTAAGGGGTGGAACTAAGACAAAATCCAATAGCCAGAGTTGTGTTGGTGAATCATCTAAGCAAGCTGCTGCAAGATCTGAAAAAGGTGTCAAGGTAAAGACAAAAGCAAAATTTGGATCTTCTCAAACCTCATGTATGAATCAGAATTTCAAGAAGATTGGTTCAGTTAGCAACAATGTCACCTTTACAAAGGTCGGATCCAAAGAACAAGAAGAAATCAAAGAAGTATATGAAGATCTAGTTGGTTATGTTGATTGAGTTTCATTTTGTGTAGAAGATCCGAGTTAGCTATGTTGATTGAGTTTCATTTCATGTTGGAAGTTTCTTTTTCACTTTGGATTGTTGGTGCGCTTTTAAGTTTGAACTTTGGATGAGTTGGAAGTTTCTTTTGCATAACATTTTATGGAATGTTCAATTACAACTTTTGTTTCATTACATTTTCAGATTTTTCTTAAACTCATTACATACTTCTAGTACTTTTCCTTTTTAATGTCTCTTTTTTTTCAATTACAAGTGCATCCAAGCCCATCCGAAAGCATCACAGTCTTTTTTCTTACATACCAGATATGCTATATTCAGATTGTGTTGATTCTTACAAACCTTTAGTTGTAACTTTGAATTGCAGTTGTGTTTGAAGCAGGGGAGATTGTTTAATGGACAATTATTGAAACAATGGTTCTCATCTCCACAGGCAATGCAGCTATGTTGGCTTGGAAGCTTGATTTGAAGTGATGTAGCTGGAGAAGAAGCAAGATCAAACCACTCAAAGTAGTTGCAGGTGGGATTCAAACATTTGAAGAAGGCCCTTCCATTTGTTTGATCGGTTTTAGATCTCAATAATGCTCTAACTCCATTACAAGGTACATGTTTGCACCTTGAATATACCCAGGGACAACTCTTGGTTTCATGGTCTTCTTTGTCACACATATCACACTGCACCTTGATATTGTTAGTGCTGCATTTTGATGAAGGATGAACACCACCAACCATTTTCAGATCTGAATGAAAATGAGACAGAGAAGAAGATATGGAGAAGATATGAAGAAAATATGCTTTTATTGGAGATTATCCTGCCGTTGGGTACTGTGGGGGCCACATTTTTACTAACACGTGGCAGAATCTATGACGTGTACTGTATACACGTGTTTACACAATCGGACCAGTCCTCGTGCGTAATCGACGATTTAAATATTAACTCGGTGAGTTTAATGAGTCGAAGGGCTTAAAAGTCTTTTTCATAACACACTAACGGTGCCAAAAAGGTGGATAACCACCGTTAGCCGCTTTTTCAAAAAACGGTCAAAACCGCCTAGATTTGTAATTTTCAAAAAACGGGCCTATGGTTGTCACCCTGAAAAAAGCAGGCCTATATCTATTTTTCACCCTAAAAATGCTTGAATAATGCAAAAGATTAAATTTTTTTCCATTGTCACAAGGGTTTTGAGATGATAGCTATTAGATTATAGCATCTAGTGTGCTCTGGTGCAGTTACTTTTCCAGGAATCCATGTTTCATTTAATAATTATAGGCTAAACATTGTCACCAACAATCTTATTATTATTCAACATAAAACATTTTGCAATACAAACAAAGACCAGCTATTTCAGTTTGGTAAAATAACCAGCAATTCGTAAGAAATACAATTACAAACAGATAAACAATTGATCAGAGAAAGAAATGATCAAAAGTGATACAATTAAGCAAATAACGCGTTCGGGGAACTTACTATTACAAAGAAGCAAACAAGTGAGTGTGATACATGATTGGTGCCATGCGGATTGCCGGTGAAAGTGCCTTATTATATCGTTAACGGCAACATAAGCACGTATTAGTTTGAAATGGACCAACTGTGCATTCAGTATGACCGACTACAAAATTGCTCGCAAATCTACAAAGACTATCACAGTTACTTCTTGGACACGACTTCACCCACACTGAATTTCCCACATCACATACACCACGGACGTATCTGTATGCCATTAGAAGTAGACGGATGATCATATTAGCGTCTCAAATATCATTAAAGGAAAAAAATAAAAAAATAAAAAGTCTATAAAAAATAAAGAACCGTACAGCTAATAGTAACTTACACTGTGTTTGCAACGATCAAAACCAAGAGAAATCCAATGAGAAAACTAGGAGACGAACTTAGATGAGCAGCTTTAGCCATGATTTCGATTTGTTGGATTGAGTTGTTGATATCTTATGGAGATACATCTCTTCTATTTATAGCAGCTGCGCACCGTTGTTTATTACTTGTTACAACCAATAATAATTCATAAATATCTTCTCCCATGATCTATTATTCATCCATGCCCACTTGCATAGTTAGCGGGTTGCAGATTCCAGGTAATTTCTTCATTTTAGCCTATTCATTCTCTTCTCCCAAGATATACCTGTAGGGATGCATTAACACCCAAAAACAAACAACAAGTTGCTTGAATGACCTAATAAGTAATCAACAACTAGCCAAAAACTATCCTGTTACGTACGTTAATTTGCCTCTTGATATCAACTGCAAAAACTATAAGATATGTTAGTAAAAATATTATATTATATAATCATTCAGACAAGTGATACAGAGATTCACATGCGTTGATACTTGATATTACATAATGATATCTCAAGTTCTCAACAGGTGCAGAGTTGAATTCATTACCCACGAATTGTGCTAAACACTGAATGTGATCCTAAGTAAACAAATACTACGAATACGAAGACGTCTTCAATAAAACGATAATCCTACTATACTGAGAATAGAGTATATTGACTCGAGGGAGAGTAGGCCATTCCACTTTGCAGATAAAATTTGCTAGATCTTTCATCTCCATTGTCTACAAGGTAAGTGATGCAGTCTTTTGTTACACAAAATAAGAAGACCAGTAACATCTTATCAGATAATGCAAGCGCAAAGCTAGGGTATATATAATCTTTGAACTCAATTGATGGACCTCTAGAAATTTTAAAGAGCAAGTAAAGAGTTATTAAATTCCATGGATTTGTCCTAAGCTATATTAGTACTAAGCTAGTTAAATAGGGACTTGAAAGAAAACTCAGCAGGAAAATAATTTAAAAATACATCTCTTCTATTTATAGCAGCTGCGCTCCATTGCTACCTCTGGTAGCTTGTCTGTATATTCTTCTTTCTAATAAAATCTTCTCTTATGATCAAAAAAAATTTAATAATAATTCATAAATATCTTCTCCTGATCTATTCATCCATGCCCACTTGCATAGTTAGCGGGTTGCATATTCCACGTAATTTCTTCATTTTAGCCTATTCATTCTCATCTCCCAAGATATATCTGTAGGGACGCATATAGAGGTGTAAATTGGGCTGTGCAAAGACGAGCACAACCCCAAAGACGAGCACAACCCAGCCCAACACGTGACTTAGCCCAAAGACGGCACAAAGACGTTAGTTAAATGGGACGTCTTGGGTTTGACTAATTGGCACAAGAGCACAAAGACAAAGACGCGGCACGGATAAGAATGTGGCCCAAAAATTCAAAGACAAAGACGTTAAGAGAGCACATCAAAACATGTACAAATACACCATATAACAAGGCATAATACATCACATTTGTTGTATATTTCACAAAAGAGTCACTATTCTAGCTAGTTTTTAACATTTTATGTTGGCTTATTTATAACAACACATATAATACCTTAATATTTGGAAAATATTTTTCAATATCGTTATTATAATGTCGTCACCTATATTTAACAAGAACATTAATTTACATGACAATGATCCAATTTTATATTTGATGGGTTATTTTTTTTTATTGAATAAACTTGTTAATTTTACTTGAAATAATTTCAAATGATATGTTGTCTAATTAAATTCTTGTGATAATGTCCGACTTAATGTATACATTAAGTGATTTCAAATTGTTTATAGCACGTGTGCCAAGACGGCACAACACGGACGCTTTATTCGTGTGTTGTGCCCGTGGGGTATGTTGTGCCTAGCTTTTGACTAGTAAAGCACAAAGACGGCACAACACATTTAAATCGTTATACGGACAACACGGCAAGACATGGCACGTGAAACACGCGACTTCGTGCTCGGGCTGCCGGCACGTTTTACACCTCTAGACGCATAGCACCCAAGGGCGGGGCCGGGCCACCTATTTGGGGTGTGAACGGCTTTTGTTTAGTCCACATTCACGGTTCGTATAGAGTAACTCCACCCCAAACAAACAACAAGTTGCTTGAATGACCTAAAACAAACAACAACTAGCCGAACACTATCAGTTCCTAGTAAATAAGTTCGCGAATGATTCTCAGATCACGAATTTTACTTGCCTTATTCGCGTACGTCTGCAATCCCGAATCCAAGACGCATATTATATGACATTCCCGGATTATTCGTGAATCGTTCATGAACTTTACGTATCCCGAATAATACGCCCACTTAATTCGCCAGAAATTCTTTAGCTTTTACGTTTTCAAAGGCCCCACTTTTTGGGCTTTACTACCTCCCGAGCATACACAACCCAATATTAGACATTGTTGTAACTTTTATGAAACAAAAATGACTAAAGAGATTTGAATGTGAAGGTGAGAGAGATCTCAAACTCACTAACCAAGCATCTAACGTGTTGTGCCGTGCTGGGCTAAGTCACGTGCTGGCCGCCCACCAAAGACGAGCACAAACCGGTAACCAAAGACGCTGCACGATAAGCACGTGGCCCAGCCCAAAGACAACACGTTAAGAAAGCACGTCATAACATGTACAAATACACCATAATAAGGCATAATACTTCACACTTTTTTTATATTTCACAAAAGAGTCACTATTTCTAGCTAGTTTTTAACATTTTATGCCGGCTTATTTATAACAACACATATAATACCTTAATATTTGGAAAATATATTTCAATATCGTTGTTATAATGTCGTCACCTATATTTAACTAGAACATTAATTTACATGACAATAATCAAATCTTATATTTGATGGGCTTCTTTTATTGAATAAACTTGTTAATTTTATTTGAAATAATTTCAAATGATATGTTGTCTAATTAAATTCTTGTGATAGTATCCGACTTAATGTATACATTAAGGGATTTCAAATTGTTTGTAGCACGTGTGCCAGCACAGCACAGCACGGCACGTTTATTTGTGTGTTGTGCCCGTGGGCTGTGTTGTGCCTAGCTTTTGGCTAGTAAAGCACAGCAAGGCACGGCACGTTTAAATCGTTGGCACAGCACAACACGGCACATGGCACGTGAAGCACGCGACTTCGTGTGCCGGGCTGTGCCGGGCCGGCACGTTTTACACCTCTAATGGGGAGAGCCCTCGCTTTGTGAGGCCCAAATATTCTTTGTATAATACATCCATGTTACCAAGAAAGAAAAGGAGAAAAAAAAAAGAATTCATTACCCTCGAATTGTTAGCAGGTTGAAATTATTGTTGCTATTAATAATTCTTTAAATTCGGTAGATATTGTTGTGAAATAGAGAAAGAAAGAAGGAGGCACAAAGTAAAGGGGAAGAAGAAGGAGAAATTCTTATTAATGTGCATAGAATACAAAGATTTAGAACTCTATTTATAGAGTTTACATACTTGGTGCCCAAGTAATAGGGTCCCACTAAAGTGGGCATCTATACATAAACTCCCGTTTATAACGCTCCCCCTAGATGACCACTGTATCTAAGCAATCGTCTCATTAAAACCTTGTCAGGAAAATCCAAATGGACAAAACCTGATGGAAGGGAAAAGAGTAAATTATGAGAAAACTTATAACATAGTTCGACATGCATATGTTGCCTCATTAAAACCTTGACAAGGAAAACCCAGTGGGACAAAACCTTGACGAAGGAAAAAGAGTACAACGTGATAGTCCAGCAAAATACCTTTTACTTTGATGCTCCCCCTGATAATTACTTCATTTAAATCTTGGCTTGCAAATCTTCGAGTCGATAGTTCCCAATTTTGATAAACGAATTTCTTGAATGATGTAGATAACATCGCCTCCGCGAAGAATTCTTCTAGTTGATGAAGTCTTTTTAGTGTAGTCTCGAAACAAAGAGTATTCTCGAGTCTTTATGATTCTTTAAATACATTGAGGACCTGCTTCTTGGATTGCTAGCTTCTTGAAGACGATTTGCGGTAGTAGTTGATGTAATTTCTTCAACAAAGTGCCAATATTTAGTTATAGTTGCATATGTGAACAAAAGTTGTGATCATACCATATATGGATTAGAATAAAATCCAAATTCATAGGAGACTGTGGTCTAACAAAATGACCTAGTTAATGGTGGGAATCCACCAAATAACCAAAATTTGATATAACTCCCCCTTGGATGACCACCATGTTAAATAATTTGTCTCACTAAAACTTTGCCATTAAAAACCCAATAGGAAAAAATATACGGACTAAGGAAAAAGAGTAAAATATCAACATGTTATAAGAAAATTAAAATAAATGTCATGTTGCCTCGTTAAAACCTTGTCAGGAAAACCACATGGGACAAAACCTGAAATGAAGGAAAAAAGAGTACAACTTTTGAAGATTTATGGATGCTAACTCAACTATATGAGTATTACAGAAAATGAGCATCAAAATCATAACTCTACTCTATCTCAAAGACGAGTTTAATCTAGCATAATTCTAACTGCAGAATTAAGAAAGAAAAATAATAGATTTTATGCTGCCAAAGCGTGGATTTTAGTGTTTTTAATGACTCCTCGAGAGACCTATAACGTTGAAATCATCAACTAATTAATCCAGATTTTTGGTTGTGTACCAAATTTCTAAAAACACATAAAGGATTGTTAAATCTTATGTAAAGAAATACGGTGGCTGCCTGAATAAAATTTGAATCCTTAAAAGATTACAAATCCAATATGTTTTTCGACCACATTTCTTGTGTCAATGCAACATGAGTCCTTCAAATACTACCACGCCGATTGGGAACTGTATAAAGAGAACAATAAATGAATCAATCCTAGGGTCTAAGAAAAAATGAAACCCTTCAATCGTTTATTCAACGATTATTTTTAATTGTCAAAATTATCCCTAAGCCTTTTTACAAATATCCCTGATGGCATATTTGAAATTATCAACAAAAAAATTTAATTGTCATAGTCCCAATTTTAACCTTTTGTATCTTATACTTGCTTCTTGTTTATTTCTCATTCGGAGAAAAATCAACGAAACTCAACAACACCATCTTCATTGCTGCACCACCACCACCATCTTCGCCTCCACCACCATCTTCATCGTTGGATTTATCAACTCCATCACTACCTAATCTACCACCTACAACACCACACCCAACTTTTAAACAATCGATTTAGATCGATTTCTACTCGATTTGGCTACAAAACTTAAATTTAGTGAAGAATTAATGTGAAAATAGTCTTCAAAACTTAGATCTGGTAATGAATCAACGAGAAAATAATCTTCATCGAGAAATCAACACCACTACCACGGTTACGATGACGATGACGATAAAATAAACTTAGATCTAGTGTTCTTTTTCTATATATATATGAGTAAACCTCTACAGATTTGGAATAACAAAGGTGAGTCTTCTGTCACACTTTAATTTGGTTTCAATTTTCTATGAAATTCATCAGAGTGATTGTTTGTTTCTCCTTGCACAAACTACTATCGGTATTTATTGATGGAGACTGAAATTTTTCAAGATATAAAATGAATTTTAATTAGCTATTTTTGTTCAAACTTGTTACTTTGTAGATGCATCTTCATTTCCTTGTTGTCATGGTGGTGGTTGGCTATTATTTATTGAGGTGTCGATCCAATTTAGGGGATCAACTACTGTTGTTGATCCCCTAAATTGGATAAACTTCTACTGTTGATCTTTTTTTTTTTTTTGATCAACTACGGTTGTTGATCCATTTATTGGATCAACTCTTGTTGTTGACCCAATTTTGTATGGGATCAACTACTGTTGTTGATCCTTTCAACTACTATTGTTGACAATATTTCCTTTGGATAAGTATAATCATGCTTGTAGTTTAAATCATTCTTTTAGTTTAAATCATGTAATTTTCTTCCAATGTTGAACTTGTGATGCAATGGTAGAATGACTGACTCCATGTCAGATGATGCGTGAGTCGTTTACATGGATCAACTTCTACTGTTGATCCTTTTTTTTTTAGATCAACTACCGTTGTTGATCCCTTAAATTGGATCAACTTCTAATGTTGGTTCTATTTTTATTTGGATCAACTCATGTTGTTGATACAAAAATATATGAACCAGTGGTGGCGGCGGCGACGGACTAGTTGTGGTGGTGGAGACGGACTGAGTGGTGGTGGAGGACTGTTGGTGGTGTAATGGCGGTAGAATATTAGTGGTGGTGGCGGTTCGTAGGTGGTGGTTGTTGAACAGTGGTGGTGCTAGTGGTGGTTGTGGGTGATAGACACATTTTTGTGTCCGAATTGTCCTCAATGTCTATTTTGATAGTGCTCTATTTTTGTACTAATTTTGATATTTTATGTGTTTGTAGGTATTTTTGGGAAATAAAACATTTTTGGAAAAATCGTATCAAAAAGTTGTCCAAAGCACCCAGCAGGAGATTTGTTATTCGTACTCCCTATTCCGAAGGGGCACCCTAGTGCTATTCGCACCCCAAGGCTGGATAGGGAGAATCCATCTTCTTCCTTTTTGAAGATTCGTTTTGGCGGGAAACAGATCACTGGATTGCTTGTTTTTCTGGCTTGAGTTTTGGACAGTTTTACTTGGATTTTGTCACACGGTTGGATTGGTTAGGCCCCTTATTGTCTCAACAGAATAGATAGTAGGGTTTCAATAGAAAAAGAACAGGATATCCTCGTTATCTAGACAAAAACAGGGAGAGTTTTACGGTCTTCCTGGACTTGGTTTGCATGAGTCTTACACGGATTTGTTGTCGCCGAGATTGAATAATGTTTCAATTAAACAAGATGGGTAGATGAGCTGGATTAAATAATTCATTATGATAGAGAAAAACAGGCAAGCACCGAGCTGGATTCGAATAATTCTCGAGATTTTCTATCATGTATTGAAGGTTTGTATGTGTCCTGAGAACTTTAACTCGTTGAGAGCGTGTTGGTTTCATGTTGTGAGAACTTCGCTACCCGATTGACGTGTGAAAAGAAGAGGAAGGAAAAATTATTCCCGTGTGAGAGAAAATAAGGAAGGAAGATTATTGGGAGTTAATGAGCGATATTTCTTAGTCATGTTAACTATATAAAGGGCGTCCGAGGCCATTAGGAGGGCAGAGAGTTTGGGGAGACTACAAAGCAAAGAATCGAGTTTGAAAATGCTGAGGCCGCCATTAAAGAAGAGCTCGAAGAACATTAGACCCAAAAGACAGTCGTTTATCAACGGTGTTAACGGCAAAGAGACGTGGGTCGTATAGCTACGATGTGATGGCTATATTTGTATCGCTCTTTGTAACAACTAGGTTTTGTAACACTTATAATCAAGTACAAACCCGGTTTTGATATATTTCTCTCTTTTTCACCATTGTAAAACACCTTTTTGAGCAATGAAAAATCCTTTGAGTGTGTTTTCACCATGCGGAGCTAGAAACCCATCACCGGGACGATGGAGGAAGCTTTTTTGCACCCATGTGGTAATTGTATTTAATTCCTTTATGACTATTTGCACTATTATAATTGATTTATGATTTTTTCTTGATTAGAATTCGTTAGATGTCGCATGCTTAGTCTTAGGTACTTTAGATGCGTCATGCTTATGAATTACATATAATTCTTTATAAAATCTACCTTGGCAAGAATTAGAGTCGATGTTTGTTATTTTATGAGCTTTAATTGTCCTGAATTAATAGATGAATCGCATGAATGTGAATTGGTGGAATCCCGAGTCCTTAACCCTCTTCATCTTGTGACATAAATTGTATATTTTCTCTATTTTTATTATTTTTCATTATTAAATCATAAAATTAATTTCAACAAAGTCCGAGTGAACGAAAACTCTATCTTACCACTATATAAAATTCGATCAATTTTTTATGCCGACGCGGACTTGTGTATAGATTTGTTTTTAGGTTTTATTATATATATTATTATTATTATTTTTTATATTATAAGGAGCCATGAAGGCTTTTATTATTATTATTATTATTATTATTATTATTATCATTATTATTATTTTTGTTCTTTTTTACGCGTTTTGGTATTTCTGTTTGCTTTCAGATTTGGAGTGGAGCGAAAGAAAAAGAGAAAGTGCTGAAAAGAAAAGCGAAGCCAAAATAGGAAAGAAATGCAAGATCCGGAGTAAAAAAAATAAAATTTTGCATATAGTGTAATTATTATTTATTTATTTTTAGAAACTGTAATTAGGTAATTATTTTTGGACTTTTTAATTTTGGGCTTTATTTTTGGACTTTTGGACATTATTTTTTAAAACCCTATGGAAGGGTTAGTTTAAATATAAACTGCAGGAAGGACGACATTCATGATCATCGTCTACGGCCCCTTGTTCGTACCACGACATATGAGTCGTGGCCCGAGTAAAACTTCAATCAGTTCATCCCCGTCTGGAACGGGGAGGTAAGAATTCTAAACAACCGAATCCCCTCTGTCAGCGGGTTCTTTGGATGATTTTGTATGCATATATGTTGAGGTCTTGAATACGACTGCTTTAATTTCTAGTAAGGGCAAGGACTGACCCATACAAGATAAGGGTTCGATTTCATCACCGTTCTCTTCTTTCTGCCTTAGGAAAACGATACCAAACACGAACCTAAGCCTAAAATACTGAGCTAGAATGAGACCGATAGGGTAACGAGCTTAATAGGAAAGTTATTGGAATACTCTGGTTACTCTTTAAGCATACTTCAAAGTTCATGATGGTTTCTGTGAGTTGAATGCGTGACTGCACCGCCTTGTAATGCGGTGAGGCCTTGGGTATCAAAGCTCCACGCAGCTTCCCTCACCTCTATTCAACTTACTTCAACTCGGATTGATTCCAGAGGGGTCTTCTTAAATTGTAAAGAATTCCCTTTCGAAGGATTAAAAGCTGGTCTAGAAACAATCTAAGTAGAGCCATCATGCTTTTTGTTTGCTAGATTAAATAGGCTTGTTTTGGTCGAGTCAGCCTTTTTGTGCTTGTGTAGAATTCCCTTGCAGTTAGGATGTCAAACTGATATAACCAATACAACAAATATCCAATCGAACAATATGGACATTACTACTATGACCATAGTGTGAATAGTGGTTGGAACGCCAAACTTTTGAAGGTTATGGGTCATACCATGGTGAGCCCAATTACTATCCACACGTGTATCAGTCATACGAGCAAGAAGATTATAATACTAGTTCTTCGTCTCTAGAGGATACAATCAAACTTTTGAAAAGTAGTCCTTTTTATGATCCTTCCTGCTCCTCTTCCTTCTCTAGAAGAGTCCCTCGGGGGTTTAATGAAGTCGACACAAAAGTTAACTCGAATCAACATGTGTTAGATGAGGTGAATAACGTATTTATGGACGAAAGGACTGCAACAATTCTTGAATCTTCTTTAGAAGACATCCTCAATAGATTAACTCAAAACTTAGATCCAACACTAAGGAGCTTTCTTTGGAAGAGACCCTTGAGAGGATAGCCCGAGTCGACACGTAGACTTGAGTTAGATACGAACGAAAGTATTGCTCAAAATAACTGGAATTGCCAATATAGTGTATCAATAATACCCTTTTGAGAATGAAGATAGTTATTCGCATAATCAAGATGAAGAGGTTAATTGGTAACACTACTTGTTTAGATGAGGTTTGATCATTTTCATGTTATTATAGTGATGATCATGATGTGGAAAGTGTTGATGAAGAATCGAAGTTTTTAGGCATAGTGATCAGGAATTTGTTTCTCCAATTGAGCTTTATAATTATAGTAATATTTATGGTTTAAATCCAAATAATTTTAATAATTATTCACTTATTCAAAAGGATGAGGATTTGACTAGAAGTATCTCCGCTTTAGACGATGTAGAATTTCCTAGTTATAAAGCCGATAATGGTTTAGAGGAACGAGTATATTTTGAGTCTAGCGATTTAGAAACAGTAGACTTAGAAAAAGAACTCGTAGAGATGAGTGAGGATGTACCCACTTAGAAGAATCAATTGACCATTTTCAGGAATCGATGACCTTGAAATTAGGAAGTTGTGACTAGTCTTTTTAGAGACACTTTGAAAACTCTAAGTTTGGGGGTGATTATCATTCTCCATGTGCCTTAACTCTTAGAAAGGTCCCTAACTTGGGACTTGACATATGTGCCTCAACCATTTTAAAAGATTATCTTCATACAATTTTTCCCGAACCTAGTTGTGTCCATAAAGAATTTCAGTAGTTAAGAACCCATCCTTTGGTTGATGTGGTTAACCCAAGCTATGATACCACGATTGACTTTTTTTTCCCACCAAAAACCTTCCTTCCAATTGTGGGAACGTATAAGCTTCCGATGTGTCAATTATTAAGTTTTGAGGCTAAACCTAATTACTTTAGGATATTAGGGACGACACATTTAAAGCTAAGGAAGACCACGATCTTATTGTGGTCAGCCAGTGTAAGTCAAAACTGATTGACTTAGAGGATCCTCAATTATTCAGGTTATTATTATGTGCTTCTAAGTTTTTATTTGAGTTTTCCTAATCTAGAACCTGATCTTAAGAATCCTTCTTTTGAGGAAGTCCAGCCCATGAAAACATTTTATTTAGACCCTTTTATAGAGCCTGAACCCGAACCACAACTAGATGTAGTTGTCTTAAACAAAACAATATATAAGGGTGTGTTGGATATCTTTCTTGTCTGTTGCAGTTTCCTCTTCTTGTGGTTAACACTTTTTGATCCAGATGACCCAGCTTATTCCTACCGGCTTCTTTATATGATTCTTCGAGGTGACTAATCTCGTCCATTGTCTGGTGAAGACTTTAAACTTAGCACTTCTTGGGAGGTAACCCAATATTCATGCGACACGGTAATATCTTTCCTTATCTCTTTTGCTTCAAATGGTAATAGTTTCTCCTTGTTCATGTTTTTAATTTCATTTTTAGAACATTGAGGACAATGTTAGATTTAAGTTTGGGGGTATGGGAGAAACTTTTTAGTTGCAATAAATAAACTCCAGAGCCTAGAAATTTATGTTTATTAAGGTCGGCACTAACGAATCTAAGTGGATGGAAACATTTTGGTTGTAGGATTTGAGGAACCAATCTGATTAGATGGAAACATCTAGAAGAGTCTATTCATAAAAGCACATAGCTCAGGTGTTAGAAAAGAAAACATGGTAGTTTCGCCATATCCTCGTGATGGAAACATCGAAAGAATCCTAATCACTTTTTTTTCTTTTTACCATTGCTAGGGTGAAATAGAGTGACTGAGATCAAAAAAAAAAAAAAAAAAAGACCACTAGACCAACCGGAATAAATACAATAAAGTCGACCACTAATACGCCTGTATATGCCAAATGAGTTGACCTAGAGTTAGGATTATCGACCACCGGTCCCCTTGTATATGCCAAAATGTTGATATTAGTCCACTCAGTACCTCACCATTAGGGATAGGTTCACCTTAGTCAACATCATCTACGTTTTCTATACATCCATCTTCTTAATCTATCCATGTGATTGGTTGACTCCGGTTTATGATGTCCATAAACTATCTGAGTAGAGCTCTGTCACTTTATATGAATTTTAGTATGCTTGAGTGCAAACTCGTGTACATCAATTGGAATTTCGCATCAGGGTACTTCCTCATGTAGTCAATAAGTATGCCAACCAAGAAGATTCTTTAGTGCCTTCCAAGGTTCTGCGTGGATAGCTAGGGTCTGGAGTAAAGGTTTTGTGGGTACACCTCTGGTAAACCCTATGGAGACAACACTCCGCCGATAAGGCCACCTAGCGGTTTAACGGCTTGCTGCACGTGCTAAGTGTAGTCATTTTTATTTTTCTAGACTAGATTTGCTCGAGGACTAGCAAATAATAAGTTTGGGGGTATTTGATAGACATATTTTTGTGTCCGAATTGTCCTCAATGTCTATATTGATAGTGCTCGATTTTTGTACCAATTTTGGTATTTTATGTGTTTGTAGGTATTTTTGGGAAATAAAACATTTTTGGAAAAATCGTCTGGAAAAGTTGTCCAAAGCACCCAACAGGAGATTTGTTATTCGGACTTCCAATTTGGATAAGGGGCAACCTTATTCCGAAGGGGCACCCTAGTGCTATTCGCACCCCATGGCTGGATAGGGGGACTCCATCTTCTTCCTTTTTGAAGATTCATTTTGGAGGGAAACAAATCACTCGATTGCTTGTTTTTCTGGATTGAGTTTGGACAGTTTTACTTGGATTTCGTCACGCGGTTGGATTGGTTAGGCCTTGTATTGTCTCAAAAGAATAGATAGTAGGGTTTCTATCGAAAAAGGAAAGGATATCCTCGTTATCTCGACAAAAACAGGGAGAGTTTTACACTGTCTTCCCTGACTTGGTTTGCATGAGTCTTACACGGATTTGGTTGCTGCCTGAGATTGGAATAATCCTGTTTCAATTAAACAAGATGGGTAGATGAGCTGGATTCGAATAATTCATCATGATAGAGAAAACAGGGCAAGCACCGAGCTGGATTCGAATAATTCTCGAGATTTTCTATCATGTATTGGAAGGTTTGTATGTGTCTGGAGAACTTTAACTCTGTTGAGAGCGTGTTGGTTTCATGTTATGAGAACTTCTGCTACCAGTTGACGTGTGAAAAGAAGAGGAAGGAAAAATTATTCCCATGACGAGAAAATAAGGAAGGAAGATTATTGGGAGTTAATGAGAGAGATTTCTTAGTCATGTTAACTATATAAAGGGCGTCCGAGGCCATTAGGAGGGCAGGAGAGTTTGGGGAGACTACAGAGCAAAGAATCGAGAGTTTGAAAATCTGCTGCTGCTGCCATTAAAGAAGAGCTCGAAGAACATTAGATCCAAAAAGACAGTCGTTTATAAATAGTGTTAACGACCAAGAGACGTGGGTCGTATAGCTACAGTGACAGTGACGCTATATTTATATCGCTCTTTGTAACATCTAGGTTTGTAACACTTATAATTGTTACAAACCCGGTTTTGATTATATTTCTCTCTTTTTCACCATTGTAAAACACCCTTTTGAGCAATAAAAAAATCCTTTGAGTGTGTTTTCAGTATGCGGAGCTAGAACCCATCACTGGGACGATGGAGGAAGCTGTTTTGCACCCATGTGGTAATTGTATTTAATTCCTTTATGACTATTTGCACTATTATAATTGATTTATGATTTTTCTTGATTAGAATTCGTTAGATATCGCATGCTTAGTCTTAGGTACTTTAGATGCGTCATGCTTGTGAATTACATATAATTCATTATAAAATCTACCTTGGCAAAGAATTAGAGTCGATGTTTGTTATTTTATGAGCTTTAATTGTCTGGAATTAATAGATGAATCGCATGAATGTGAGAATTGGTGGAATCCCGAGTCCCAGTAACTCTCTTCATCTTGTGACATAAATTGTATATTTTCTATTTTTATTATTTTTCATTATTAAATCCCAAAATCTATTTCAACAAAGTCAGAGTGAACGACAACTCTATCTTACCACTATATAAAATTCGATCAGTGAGGTAGAGAAAGAAATTTGTTCCATTTTGAAATAAAGAAAAATATTATATGGATGAAGGTATTAAGGTAATCTTATTTTAAATGGATAAGGTTATTAAAAGAACGAACACGAAATTGGGGGATAAAAAAACTAATTGGGGGATATGAATTACTTACCCCAACCAATAGTGTCTGCTAAGGGGTGGTTTTGGATGCAAAAATACTAAAATATCCTCACTTCAAAATAAAAATCAAAAAACAAAATCAATCCCCCATTTCCATCTCCACTTGTTTTTAATCTCTTCCAGAGTTAGAGCTTTGAAACCCAAATATTCCCCAATCCCTTTCAAATTCTAAACTCTCCCCACTCCCTTTCAAATTCTCTTCTCCTTCTCTGTCACGGCCTCACATTGGAAACAAATTTTTTTTTAATTCGGAAGTGATGAAGATCATGCTGCAAGTGATGAAGACCATGCCTAATTGATGAAGACCATGCGGAAACTCGGTGCGGCATGCTTGTAACTAACATTCAATGTCAGAACTAAGTCCTGGCATGCTCAATAGAAATCTATCAATGCCGGTAGTCAAGTGAAAAAAAAATCAACTTTCTGAAACTTTGCATCATGTGCCAAGATAAAAATTAAAGCAACATACTATACCTAAACGGTGCCTTATGCTCGAGAATTAACTAACTCGTGTAAGTGGACCGATTAAAAACCAAAAAAAATTCAAAACGGAATATTTGTTTACATCGCCGGAAGTGATGAATACCATCGCCGGAATTGATGAAGACTATGCCGTAAACTCGTGCATGATACTTGGTAACTAACATTCAATGTCAGATCAATACGGCATGCTCGATAGAAATCTATCAATGCCGGTAGTTAAGTGGAATAAATATTTAAGTTTCGGATACTTTACATCATGTGCCTAAGCAAAGAAATTCAAGCAACATACCATGCCGAGTAGCAGTACCGCATGCTCGAGAATTAACTATTTGTACCTAAGAAAGTGGAATGAAAACTAAAAAAATTCAAAACGGAATAGGTTTTGAATTTTATAACCAAAAAATTTCTACGAGACGCCTGTCTTGCACTTTCTGCTAGCGTTCAAAAATTACTTCTATACCAGCATAGTTTTGGGCTGAATACTATGCGGCTTGAATCAAAATGGGGATAAGCTTGGTGCCGGCATGGTACATGGTATGAATACCATGCCGGATTTAATGGTTCCGGCATTGTATTCATACCACGTCCATGCCGTACCTAGCTTTTCGGCTACAAAAATGGTGGATTCAAAGTAAAAAAATTTTTTTCAACCTCTCCAAGAACAATTCTCTCTTCACATCATCCTCCATTTTCCCCCAAAAAAGTTGCCGCTCAAATACTTTTTCTCTCCTTCTACTCTCACCTCACTCACCCAAAATCAAATAAAAACACACACTAATCATTTATCAAAAATCTTATGATTTTACTAATGATTATTAATCACTAATCTTGATTAGTGAGGGGTAGATTAGGCATTATTAAAATACTAAGATAAGGGGTGACCTTGATTTTATATTTGGATCCGGTTTTTTTCCTTTTCCTATATCCCCAAATTCCTTTTTTTATCCCCAAATTTCGCGTTCTATTAAAAAGTAGAGACATATTTATTTGTTGTATAAGGATATATTTATTGGATGTAGAAAGTAGGGACATATTTATTATTGTGGAAGCCGAAAATGAAATTCTAGTTTTAAAGTCACCTTTTTTTTTTTTTTTTGATGGATAAAGTCACCTTCATGTAAATAAGATATCGAAGCGATGAATACATTGAATAGTTTTCTTATTGCATCACCAAACAATAATATCAAAACTCTACTAATGTTAACATTAAGAAAAATCCAATGTGACGTCAATTTCAAGAAAAAACCATGTAACACTTGAATTATTCTTTATCAAATTAGCATAAACTTAAAACTAATTTTATATAAATAACGACTTATTAATATATGTATCGGAAGGGACCTATAGACAGTCTAAATATTTATTAATTTACAAATTTAGCGAATTATTAATTTAACATGTTGTCCTCTGGACTGAAAAAATTTACCAATTTATCATGGTTATTATTTTATCAAAGATTAATTTATAGGCGTTTTACTGTAAATTGTCTTCAAAGAATGAGGCGAAATATTTTGGTTTTCGTCCATCCTACCATCAATTTGAACACTGACAAGTTACATCGTTAAGCACCACCAGTATAGTGGTATAATAATACCTAGGTCCCTAACCATCTGACCGGAACCATAACTGCATATAATTAACGTATGTAACATTTATTAAGATATGGATTAAAAGCATATATAACGTTCCAAAAGAAAATCAAAACCAAAAACCAGACCTCGCTTATTGAAAACCAAAACTCCACCTGATCTCAAAAAATAAGTCAACCTATCGAAGTTCAGTTCAATCTACTTAAAATTACCAATCTCCGGTAAAAAAGTAGAAGAACCGCCGGCCAAGAAAAGCTATTCCCTCCGTTCCTAATTAATAGGCTAGTTTTGTTTTTAGAGAAAATTAAGGAAATTAAGAGAAGTAATCATTGAAACTGGTCCTCATGACACTTGTCAATAAAAGAAATGAAGTGAAATGGTCATCCATGACACTTGTCAGCAAAAGAAGTAAGTGAAATGGTCCACATGACACTTGTCATCAAAAAAAATTAAGAGAAAGTGGTTTCAGAAAACTAAAGTAACATTTGACTTGTCATCAGTTTTATCATCAGAAGATGATAAAACTGATCATAATTTTCTTTGGGGTCTTTGTGGAAGGAAAAACGAAAAATGGCATGGGTAGAGTGGCCAAAACCGTGTTTATCAAAGGAGAAAGGGGGGCTAGGAGTTAAAAACTTCATAATAACCAATAAATCTTTGCTTGCCAAATGGATTTGGAGGTACACAAGACAAAAAGAAGGCACTTTGGAGAACTATTATTCAATAAAAGCTAAGGCTAAGAAAATATAGTTATGCCGATTGATGACAACACTTCTCAAGGGAGAAGTCTTTGGAAAAAATGTGCTAAAGATGGTGCCAGATTAACAATATGATCACGTTCAAGATAAGAAACGGAGAGGTATTAGGTTTTGGCATGACAGGTAAGTGGTTGCTTTGGATGCCTTAAAGATATTTTTCCAATGGCTTACAAAGCTTGTACACAAAAGCAACCAACAATTGCAGAGATGATTACGAGGGGAAGATGGCATGGAGAATTCAAGCACAATCTCAATGTTAACGAACAGATTGAGTGGGATCTGTTAAGGGCGTGATCTGGCACTGTTCTGGTACTGGTGGAAGGCGAAGATGAAGTAGATTTTCCCGCCAATTTGGTAGCAAGACCTTATGAAGTGCTTTACGCAGCGCTCCCGATCGCTCCTTCTCAAAATTCTTATGGAAGCATTACATTCCGCCCAAGGTTAGCTTTTTATTGTGGGTTATTTTTCACAACTCGCTTCTTACTCGTACTATGCTTCAACATAGAAGAATTGATCTACCAAGTGTGTCATGTCCTTTATGTAACTCGACTATGGAGACGTCTCTAATCACCCGATGCTATACCTGTAATTATACCTTCTAGCTTTGGGATTACTTCATAAAATCTCTGCATGTATCATGGCCTATTCCACGGTACTGTCAACATCTTTTTGAAGCTTGGGCCTGGAATGTGCTTGTTTGTACCCAAAATTACTTTTGGGCACGAAATACGATGAATAGATTGTTTGGTGTGTATTTTGGGTTAGAGACAAATTGAAGAACAAATAGAGAGACAGAGGTTTAACGTGGTTCGGCATGGTTTGCCTACGTCCACGGGCGAATCCCCTTGGGGGTGATATTTTATTGCTATGTAGAATTACAGTGTATGTTTTTTTTCCTATTGGTTCCCCCTTCCCGATTTCTACTCTCTCCTATTTATACAGGTTCCACATCTAAATATAAACATAAATTACATTAACTCTCATTCATGCCTCTATCATCAATTCATGTATGAAACAACATGAGTTAATTACGCATGTATGAAACTGTGCAATTAGTACCGCATGGCGTAAACCTTCTTTGCATTTATCACCGTGCATGGTCAAATCGCCGCATTTAGCACTGCATGGTCAAATCAATGGAATTCAATTGCATGGCAAATCGCTGGAATTCAGTGCATGAAACTGCACATTTATGCTTCCATGATAAATTCCGCATAAATGATGGCTGGGCGAGATTGGTGGATATTTGCTGGCGGAACAGTGTTCGCATGGGTAGGGACCGGCTTGATGGTTGATAGGCATGATGGTCGGGTAAGCAGGGATGGAAAAAGGTGGCAAAGCATGGTTGGAGACCGTCAGTTGGCAGCGCGGAAGAGTTTTTGGTCGAATTGCTACGGCATTGCCGGCTACAAGACCGAAAATTGGCTAGGGGGTGCGATCGACTTCGATAGTTGACCGAAGGTTGACTTTGACTGTTGACCGACCGTTGACCATTGACCTTGATAGTTGACCGACTTTGACCATTGACCTTTACCAGAAGTTGACTTTGATAGTTGACCAACTTTGACGATTGACCGGTCCAGGCAGACTGGTGGGATGCCTTTGCTTGACTGGTTAGTGGGCTTGGATGAGGACCAAAACATGATTCAAGTATCAATTTGGCCCATTAAGTGAAATTTTTACTTATGGTACAAACAGTGCTGCAAGTAGGGGTGTGCAAAAACCGAAACCGCGGATTTCACCCGAACCGTCCGCAAAATTGCGGTGAAAACCAATCCGCAAGACTCTATGGACCGGACACGGTAGAGTTTTCAAATCCATTGAGTTTTAGCGGGTTTGGTTGCGGTTGGTTTTGTAAATCCGCGGATTCACCCGCACCGTAAGGTAGTAAGGGAATTTAATAAAATTACCAAGGATAATATTAGAAGTTTGAGCTTTATATATAAACACCTTTATGTCCTTGATTGTACTCTGGCTTTTGTAATCCCTTATTAGACCCATTGTTGTGTCCCTTGGATAGCTGACTCCTTCGTATCTCTGCATGTGAAGTTACTATAAGCCATAAACTTCTCTGCAGTTTCTGTTTTTGCCTACTGTCAAGTTATTCTCATCCAGTTCACAGTGGCATGATTGCTGCTTGGCAATTGCTGTGATATCTGCGTCAATGTTGATTGGGTATACATCTTTTTGTTTTACCTTATCACACTCGGTTTCTTGGTGAACCAAGTACCAGGAGCACACTGTTACGGCTATTCAGTGATGTGAAAAGCCTCCTTTAAGTGCTGCTAACATTGAACCAGGTCACAGACAATCCTTAGAGGTCGTTCAACTTTAGTAATCATGATGAATTGGACGAGGCAGAGGATCCCAGATAGCTCAAGTACAGCAACAATACCCAAAATGAAAATCCGCGGTTAATTCGCATCCGGCCCGCATGACCCGCTGATCCGTGAATATGAAATCCGCGGATGAATGGGTCGGACACGGTTGGATTTTTCAAATCCGCAACTTTGACGGATTGGTTGCGGGTGACCCCTAATCCGCAACCGTCCGACGTTGCACACCCCCTAGCTGCAAGGTAGATGTAAACGCATTTGGAACCTACTTCCCTATGCAATTATTTATAATATTTGGAAGGAAAGGAATAGTAGGGTGTTTGGCGGCAGGCATAAAGAAGTTTTTGAAATCATTGTTCGTGTTAAACAAACTATGGTGCTATGGAGTTGCGACACAGATACTTTCAAGTTCTTAGATAGTAGCCAAATTTTGCATAATTAGGAGCTTTCAGTGCATATGTAATTTTTATGAAAATGAGGGTGATGCACTGGCCCCGCTTTTATGTTATTATAGTGCCTCTGGCCATTTTTTCTTAATATAAACTTTTCTTCTTCGAAAAAAAACATTTGACTTTCCCTATTAGGAAACCAACCTATTTTTTTGAAACATATATTTATGGAAACCAGCCTATTTAGGAACGGAGGGAGTAGAAATTTACCAGAAAAATATACTGTTTTGGTAGATTAACCATTTTTTTTTACTTTGCCACACTCACGAGTGGCACATGTGGTTGACTAAGCTGTTGCAAATCGCAGAAACTCGAAGCCGCTGCAAGTTTTGCAACTGTTGTGAGCCACTGCTACTATTTTTACAGTCGCAAATTTATAACGGGCATTCGTTGCAATATCCCATATATTCGCAAGTGTTTTTATGAGTATTATCGCTATTTGTGAGATAAAAAATGCTTGAATAATGCAAAAGATTACATCTCTTCCATTTTTACAAGAGTTTTGAGATGATAGCTATTAGATTATAGCGTCTAGTGTGCTTTGGTGTAGTTACTTTTCCAGGAATCCATGTTTCATTTAATAAAATTGGCTAAACATTGTCACCAACAATCTTATTATTATACAACATAAACATTTTGCAATACAAACAAAGACCAGCTCATTAAGTTTGGTAAAATAGCCAGCAATTTGTAAGAAATACAGTTACAAACAGATAATAAAAGATTAACTGATACAATGAAGCAAATAACGCGTTCGTGGAACTTACTATTACAAAGAAGCAAACAAGTGAGTGTGATTGATACATGACTGGTGGTGCCACGCCGATTGCCGGTGAAAGTTGCCTTTTTATATCGTTACCGATTACCGGCAACAGAAGCACACATTAGTATTAAATGGACCAACTGAGCATTCAGTATGACCGACTATAAAATTGCTATGAAATCTACAAAGACTATCACAATTACTTCTTGCACACGACTTCACCACCACTGTATTTCCCCTATCACATACACCACGGACGTATCTGTATGCCATTAGAAGTAGACGGATGCTCATATTAGCGTCTCAAATATCAGCAGAAAGCAAGGAAAAAAAAAAACACAAGAAAATAAAGAACCGTACAGCTAAACAGTGACTTACGCTGTGTTTGCAACGATCAAAACCAAGAGAAATCCTATGAGAAAATTAGGAGAGAAACTTAGATGAGCAGATTTAGCCATGATTTCGATTTGTTGGATTGAGTTGTTGATATCTTATCGAGATACATCTCTTCTATTTATAGCAGCTGCGCTCCATTAATAATAATTCATAAATTTCTTCTTCTGATCTATTCATTCATGCCCACTTGCATATATATCTCTTGGGACGCATAACACCCCAAGGGGCGGGGCCAATCACCTATTTGGTGTGAAACTGCTTTTGTTTAGTCCACATTCACGGTTCCTATAGAATTACTCCCGCCCCAAAACAAACAACAAGTTGCTTGAATGACCTAAAAAACAAACAACAACTAGCCAAACACTATCCTGTTACGTACGTTAATTCGCCTCTTCAATTCAACTGCACAGACTGTAAGATATGGTAGTAAAAATACTCTATTGTGATTCACATGCCTTGATAAAAAAAAAAAAAAAAAAAAAACTTGCGGAAAAGGCTGTCAAAGATAAGTGCAATGAAATCTGGGTTCAGTGTCCGTCTTTTTGAATTCTCTTTTGTATTATTTTTATGACATGATGGGGAGAGCTCTCCCTGGATTTGTGAGTTCGGATATTCTTTGTTTAATACATCCATATCCATATTTAAAAAAATCATTACCCTCGAATTGTTAGCAGGTTGAAATTATTGCTGCTATTAATAATTCTTTAAATTCGGTAGATATTAGTCATAAGCTAGTTAAATAGGGGCTTCAAAGAAAACTCAGCAGGAAAAATAATATTAAAAAAATGTCAACTGAAAATTAAAATCAGGTTTATCTAGTTAGTGGAGTACGCAAGACTATGGCTCTCATTGATGCTTTGGAGAAATTAGAAGACCTTCGATATGAATTGCTTTTGTTTTGAAATTGCAACGGTGTTTCCGAGACTTTATTTCGCCTTGAAAACGACTAAACCTGATTTTTTACAAGAAGCTCAAGACTTATTTGACGCTCGTCTGTTTCAATTCCTTAGACACATGTTTACTGGAGATAGCCCTAGCTACTTACTCCTTCAGCAAAGGCTTTCTACATTGCCATTCAAACATGGAGGTATGGGTGTGTATACTATATACGATACCAAATATATTGTTTTCTTGCATCTTGTTTACTGATTATTAGAGCCGCAAACCACGATTTTGAGGGGTGCTTTGGTATCGTAGTAGGGTCCCCTCTATTCAAATACCTTTGGACTCCTTCAACTCATTGTTTGTGGCCGTTTCTCCTCTTTGCTCAAGTAATTTTGCCACCCATTTCATGAACTCTTTGACAAATATTTACTTTGATGCTGTGAAGAAAAACATACCCACTGGTTATGCTATGTCAGAGCGTGATTTTGTTTTATGGCACTGCAACCAAACAAAACATGGCTGGGACTTTCAGATGGCGATTCCAATTGTGGGGCTTAATCAAACTATTGGAGCTAGGCAATTCAAAGGCAAATCTCCGGTACATATTTGGGATCCCTCTTTTGAGGTGGATGGTGCTTGTCCCTTTTGCAAGAGAGATATGGATATTTTTTTGTGATCATGCCCTTCATTGTGAGAATGAAGTTGGGCTTAAATTTAGACATGATTTGATGCGAGACACTATTGAGGACATGTGTTACCGTGCGGGTATGCCGACTAGGAAGGAGGTTGATTTGGGACTTCTGCCGAATAACATCACTGCTCAGAACGACTGACATACTTGTGCATAATTAGGATAATGGACGTGATGTGTGTTTGGATGTGACTAGTGTTTGCGCCTTTTACCGGTGGTGGAGTTTGTACCTTTACCTCGGGTCTCGCCATTAAGAATGATGTTACTCGTAAGAATGCTAATTATTTAGAGAAATACACGTCTCATGGTTTTAGTTTTGAGACACTGGCTTTTACTACCTTAAGGGAATTGGCTGATCATAGCATAGACTTTCTGAAGCGCTTGCGCAATTATATGGCTAGCCACGGTGCTAATGTTCGGGTCGGAGAATTTATTTTTAATAGGTTAGGCGTAGTTATTCAAAAGGTGTTGGAGCTCAGCTTGTTGCTAGGCTTGACCAATTTCTTACCGGATGATAGTCTTCCTGAGTTGTAATTTGTTTTTGTTTTGTTTTTTTTATTTTCTATTTTGGAAATCCATAAATAAAATTTAAAAGCGGCAGTAATGGAATCAAATCCTGTTCTCATGGGATCACATTGTACTAGAAATATTTTGAATAAGTAGTTGATGGAGATTTACTTTGATTTGGATCGTGCGACCATAATTAATGGTATATAAATATTATTCAATTGAGATTCACTTGATTTTGTTTTTTATTTTATTTTGGGAAAATAGGTTTCCCTAGCTTTATATTAGATAGTTATGTAATCTCCACAAAGGGATTTTCGATAAACGATTCTGATTTCATTCCAAGTTTGAATGTTCAAATAGATTAAAAAAGTACCTAGTCTAAAGTCCTTCCATGTGTGTTGTATTGCATACTTATTACAAAAAACTTAAAGATTTTCAGCCTATATTACATCAATACGCATAGCCAAAATGAAATGCTGGGCTCTAAAGTTTATTTGAAACTTGGTCTTATTTCCAAAATCTGCACTTATACGGTATCTTTGTTCCCTTTCTATTGCATACTTTTCAATCAGCAACAATAAAATAATTTCAGAGTTGCTTCTAAACGAGATAGTATGTCCACTCTTTTCTGTGGCCCATCGGAATACTGCTTCAGACCCATTCATCTCTAGTTGTTCACATGTTGTACAATTTGCAGCAAGGTGTCACGACTAAAAGAAAAGATACCAAAATCTAGATGTTCAGTTCTCGTCCAAAGGGGAGGATTTTCTCTCTTTTACCGTCACTAAAAAAACCCTCCAAGTGTTATAGTGGTGTGGTCCATCTGAATACTAGGGTTTTCCCATTTTCTTGTATAAATAGAATGTTATACCTATGTAATTGAGTTCCCTCTCTGGTTAATAGAAAGTTTTTCTCTGTTTCTTATTATTACTCCAAACGTTATCAAGCACGAAGCTTCACCGCCGATCTAAATTTGGGTTTTTTTTTCCGTTCTTCTTGTTTCTTTGGATTGCAAGGTATGAGCTTTTCCCCTTCATAACGTTCTTCAATTAATTTTTTTTTTGGTCAAATAGGACACATTAAGAGGAATGTCATCCTCAGAAGAGATTGAGTGCATAAGCGTGTGGCACCACACACTATTTTAAGATATAGGAAATTATTTGTTGACTTAATTCCTTATAAATCCTCTGCAACTACGATGATTGGATAATCACAACTGATCATTGAGCGAGGTAATGCTCAATTCTTGTTGCTAAATGGCACAATGCTTAAAGTCACTAAAGCTCTATATGCACTAAGAGCTAACCGTACCTTGTTGAGATTCAAAGATATCCGTGCAAATGGTTATCATTTGGAAACTCACTGCGAAAATGGAATTGAATATATAAATATTATATCTAATACATGTGAAAGAAAACGCATTTTAGAGAAGTTAAAGAGTCACTCTAGTAGTTTGTAAACTACTACAATTCGCATTATCGAATCACATGTTGTTACCAACGATGAATTGTTGAAAAATAACTTATACAAGATTTTTGCACGAACGATTGGGGCACCCAGGTCGTGATATGATGATCCGTGTTTTAAAGAACTCATACAAACATCCTTTATTTCGAGTGAAAAGTAAAATGGGACAAAAGACAGTTATAGTGCACAGTAATAACGTCTTCCAGCCACTGCCATCTAAAGAGACTAGTGTGCAACCCCTCTCGCATTCTACTTTGTGGACTTTGTCAAAATCACACCACTCATTTTGCAAAGCTTGTTCTTTAGAAAGACATGTGCGAGACCATCCTATGCTAAAGATATAAAATAACACAGTCCATTTTTACAAACAATACAAGGTGATATTTGTGGACCTATACATACAGAGTGCGGACCATTCATGTATTTTATGGTTTTGGTAGATGCTTCGACACATTGTTTACACGTCGCATTATTATCCACAAAAATGCTACATTCACAAGACTCCTAACACAAGTTATACGTTTGAGGGCTCACCACCCCGATTACCCAATCAAGTATATCAGACTTGATAATGCTGGAGAATTTACATCTAAAGAAGCTGATGATTTCTATATGTCTATCGGAATTGACGTAGAGCACCATGTACCCCACGTATATACCCAAAATGGTCTCGCAGAAGCTACCATCAAAAGGTTACAGATGATAGCTAGGGCACTGGTTATGCGTTCCAACTTGCTTATTACTGCTTGAGGGTACGCCATATTGCATGCAACATTACTTATTCGCTTTAGAACTACTATGATCCAACCATTTTCTGCGTACCATTTGGTAACTGGATATGAGCCTGATATTTCATATTTACGCATATTTGGTTGTGATGTATACGTGCCTATTATGCCCCCACATCATACTAAGATGGGTCCCAAAAAACGATTAAGTATTTATGTGGGATATGAATCCCCAACAATTATCCACTATTTGGAACCTTTGACATGCGCTCTCTTTACCGCTAGATTTTTGGACTGTCACTTTGATGAGACAACTTTCCCTTCGTTAGAGGGATGTATGGAAAAGGATGTCCTAAGGGAACAATAGGAATTGTTGTGGTGTGTTCCCACTTTGTCTCATCTTGATCCCCGCACCACACAATGTGAAAGCACCACTCGATTTCATTAAAAGCACCACCAAATCTCATCAACTACAAAAACCCAAATGAAAATCAGCTCAATCTACTAAAAAATTTGTTCAATATACTTAAAATTACAAATCTCCAGTAGAAGAAATAGAAGAATCGCCAGCCGAAAAAAGATCGAAAATTCTGAAAAATCAGTTCAATAAACTTAAAATTACCAATCCTGGGTAAAAGTAGTAGAAGAACCTGCTAAATGAAACAAACTTTAAAAATTCCAAGAAAAAAGCACTATTACTAGATTACTTTGCTCGGCAGTGGGGAAAACTTCGTCTAACGAAGAAGAACATCCGTTCATAGTAGTTTGCGCTTTGCAAGGGAAAATATTGAGCAACTCATGTATCTGTTAGAAATACGCAACACATGATCAATTTTGGTTTAATTTGAAGCAATTGATGGTGAAATCAGTCGGCTTGATCCAGTTTGATGGGGTTTAAGTTAATATAATTGGGGACCCCAATTTTTCTATTATCAAATCAATTTTGGAAGAAAGATGATAAATTACAACCGAATTTGAACAAATTCCATGAAATTGAAAAAAACTGTTGCAAATTGTATTGGGTCACTTTTTTTTTTCATGATTTTTAGGCCGTCATAGGCGCTTAACAATACTTGAGGATGACAACTCTTTGATCATCCAACCAATTTTGGAGAAAAAAAGGCTAATTCCTATAAAACTGAATCAATCAAAAAAACGAAAAATCGAAATACGTTGCGTGCAATTGCATTTTAGCCCCCATAGTGAACGTATAAAAGGACTCCTTCGGCCTCTAATATAGATTTACCATTTTATTTTACTTAGCCACACTCACATGAGTGGCACATGTGGTTGACTAATCTGTTGCAAATCGCAACAACTTGAAGCAGCTGCAACTTTTGCAACTGTAGTGGGTTATTGCTACCATTTTGCCGTTGCAAATTTATAATGGGCATTCGTTGCTATATCCCATATATGCACAAGTGTTTCTTCAAGTATTATATCACAGTAACCAACTATATGTAAGATGGATGGTCGTGATATTGGCGTATTGCTAGATACAAATGCCCGAATAATGCAAAAGATTACATTTTCTCCATTTTCACAAGGGTCGAATCTCAGAGGGCATGTCAACTGTATTGAGATGATGGCCATTAGATTATAGCGTCTAGTGTGCTCTCGTGGTGAAGTAGCTTTTAACCCATGTTTAATTTAACAATTATTGGCTTTGCAATACAGATAAAGACCAGTGAAATCAGTTTGAAAAAAAAACTAGCAATTCGTAAGAACTACAATTAAAAACAGATAATAAAAGATGAGCAATTGATCCGAGAACGAAATGATCAAAACTGATACGATTAAGCAAATAACGCGTTCATGGAACTTTCTACTACAAAGAAGTTGATACATGATTCCTGCCATGCCGATAGCCGATGAAAGTTTCCTTTTTATATCGTTACCGGCAACATAAGCACATATTAGTTTGAAATGGACCAACTGAGCATTCAGTATGACCGACTATAAAATTGCTATAAAATCTACAAAGACTATCACAATTACTTCTTGGACACGACTTCACCACCACTGTATTTCCCACATCACATACACCACGGACGTATCTGTATGCATTAGAAGTAGACGGTTGATCATATTAGCGTCTCAAATATCATTTAAGGAAAAAAAAAAAGTCTATAAAAATAAAAAACCGTACAGCTAATAGTAACTTACACTGTGTTTGCAACGATCAAAACCAAGAGAAATCAATGAGAAAACTAGGAGACGAACTTAGATGACCAGATTTAGTCATGATTTCAATTTGTTGGATTGAGTTGTTGATATCTTTGGAGATACATCTCTTCTATTTATAGCAGCTGCGCACCGTTGTTTATTATTTGTTACAACCAATAATAATTCATAAATATCTTCTCCCATGATCTATTATTCATCCATGCCCACTTGCATAATCGGTGGGTTGAAGATTCCAGGCAATTTCTTCATTTTAGCCTATTTATTCTCTTCTCCCAGTCCCAAGATATATCTGTAGGGATGCATAACACCCCAAAACAAACAACAAGTTGCTTGGATGACCTAAAAAACAAACAATTACGTACATTAATTTGCCTCTTGAAATCAACTGCAAAGACTACAAGTCACATGCCTTGATATTAAAAATAGATATCTCAAGTTCTCAACAGGTGCAGACTATAAGTCACATCCTAAGCTAGTTAAATAGGAACTTGTATGCTCCAAAAACAAAATATAGGGACTTGAAAGAAAACTCAGCAGGAAAAATAATATTAAAAAAATGTCAACTGAAAAATAAAATCAATATAAATAATATTTAAAAATGGCAGTAACGGAATCAAATCCTGTTCTCATGGGATCACAATGTACTAGAGATATTTTGAATACAAATTGATGGAGATTTACTTCGATTCGGATCATGTGACCATAATTAATGGTATATAAAAATACAGTTTTTTGGTTGAATAGGCCTTGAATTTGAATTTCTGGGTCAAAAAGACAAGTAAAGTATGGCAACCTTTCAAATGACCAAGAATTCAAATTCTGTGGTTTTAATATCCTTTATGGTTATTTCACCAGCCTTGATAATTGATTTTTATATCTACTTACTAATATGCCCTTTTCATTATCATCTCTCTCGACAACGTCTTCTTCTTAGGGAGAACAAGAATTTATCTTCATTATCAATTTATTTTATCTCTCCGAACTAAATTCATTAACAAGAATTAAAAATTAATCAGTTTGATTTTATAAGAAGAATCAACTCAAATTTAAGCATCAACACAAAATGTACCTAAGTACGATAAGCAATAAAACGTGATGCACCTGGATACATATAGTGTAACTTGGATGGATCAAATTCTGCCACAAATAACACAAGATGCACCCAAGTGCATCCAGTGTATACATGGAAGGATCAAAGATTAACTCAAATGTAGCCAGGTGATTACTAAGATGAAAACCAATTTATCCACAAATAATATATGATGCACCCATGTGCATCCAGTGTAAACATGGACAAATCACAAAACTAACTCAAATGTAGGTGATAATACAGATAGAAACAGATTCATCCACTAATATCACAAGATGCACCTAGGTGCATTTGGTGTACAAACATAAATCAATACCAGATTCACCTAGGTGCATCTAGTGTAACATAGATGAATCCCAAATTCTTACAAAATAGGGGAAATTTTCTTTAAATCAAATCTAGAATAAAATTATGAAATAAAATTAGTGGCGGTGACTATGATAGAATTGGTGAGTGGTTGGGTCAGAAACTGTGTTAACCTTAGTAACGGCGGTGTTAATGGTGGGGAGGTTAGGAATTTTTATGGAGTTAGTGGCGGTAACTAATGGTGACGTGAATTGAAACTCAATTCTATTTTATTTTTTTTGGCTAATATGAATGATGATATCAAGAGAATATATCTATTATTTCTTGTTGGTGGTAAGCAAATATGATGATTGAGTTTATTTGGTGGTGATACAGATAATTTTGGAGGGAATGAATCTGAGAGAGTTTGGTACTGTATCGATGATGGCGGCGGCAACAGTGAATTTGAGAGAGTTTGTGGTGGTGATGATGACGCTCTTTTTTGTCGATGGTGGTGGTGGAGATCTTGGAGGGTCGTTTGGTTTCATGGAAGAAATGAAGAAGATAACGAAGAGGAGAGGTTTGTGATAAGATGTGGGAGAAGATAAGACATAAATTGTGAAGTACAAACGGTCTCTTTAGTTGTCGTCTTTTCACCCAGACACATAGTTTAGAAGTCCAATACTACCGGGCTTTAGGGACCTATGGTCATATGACCCATTTTCCGTATAAAAATATTATTCACTGTCGATTTACTTCAGTTCTATCATGTGGTATTAATAATGATAGATCGGTAAGTAAAATTTCGGTGTTCGGCTTTCTCAATCCATGGGTAGAAAGCGGGATTGGGCTTGGTTTGGAAGGATGGTTTGACTTTAATATTGTTCATTCTAGTCAAAATGGTAAAGTTTGCCCTTTAAATTGAACTATCATTTTAGGCATACGGAAATCTTTTTGGGCATACCAAGTAAAGACAAAAAAGGAGTGTAAATAGCAAAATCAGAAGGCCCTTAACCAAATATATTTGGTAATGGCAACTCTGCCCTTTTAGGATTAGTGTTAATACTAATGATTCGTTAAAATAATTTTGATTAGTGATTAATGATTAGTTTTAGGATTAATAAAAAAATTTGAGTAAGAAAAAAAAAAGTTAGGTTTTTTTAGAAGGAGAAGGGGAAAGTGAGAAAAAATTTTGTGTAGATTATTTAGTTACCCTTGAATTGTAGTCATTTAGGCTGTTTGAATTGAGAAAAAAATTTCCAACATATCTTATGTTTAATCTCACTTTTGTAGGTTAAAATCATCAAAATTCTGTGTTTTTTCACTAAGGTTCAAGCGGTCGGATGAATAGTTCGGCTGGCGAAAGTGTTGATTAAGAGCCGAACCTACCTTGTAGACCAGAGTTCGGCTTAGTTCGAATGTCCTAACAAGCCAAACCTTACACTGAACTGTCTGGAAGAAAAATGTTTAGGGTTAGAAGCATATTTAGAAATTCGTAAGCGCCGAACCTGTTGGAAACACATTGTTCTGCTATTTGAATAAGTAGAATATAAGCGAACATGATCATGTACATTTAGGTTAATAATTTTGTATTGGTTCGACACATATTGTGAATATCATAATAGCCGAACCTCGTAAATGTGCTTAGGTTTGGCACATATTATGATTATCAATACGCCGAACCCCTGGCGGCATCTCTTTCTGTGACTAGGTTCCTGGCTTGAAATTTCATGGCCGAAGCTTGTTCATATACACCAACGGGAAGATTTTGTGAAGAAGCTGTTCGGCTAAAAACTCAACTCAATTTTGAGCCAACCCAACACCGTAACCGTCATTTAATCGATGAAAAACAACAAATAGGAGATTGGGTTTGTAAAACTTACTTTCTTATCCTCGTTTCGGAGTTGGAGATGCGGTTGGTTCAATTTGGTTCAATTGGTGGTTGATTTTCGGTTTCTACACCTTCATCTTCAATTGGTTCTTCTTCTTCAATTGATGGATTAGAAGACGATTTGGTTTGCCTAGTCCTGCTTTTCTTTATGCAGTCATTATGTAGTTCCAGTTTAATCGACAATCAAATTTTCACGAATCGACAATTAATCACGGTGATGAATTTTTTCGCGGGAGGGAAAGAGTTCGGCTAGAGGAGGAAGAAGAAGAGATGTTAACGGAAGCTGATTTTGATTTTTTAGAAAACTGATTTTAAATTTTTGTATTAAGGGTATATAGGTAATTGAGCTACCCATAGGTTACCCCTTATAAGGTCACCCAAGATGGGACTATCATTTTGTATGCCGAAAAGTTTTATGTATGCCTAAAATCATAGTTCTTAACTTCAATTAAAGCTAATACTAAGAGCATGGGCTTTGGGAAGTGTCACTCTTTCAAATGAAGGAATGCACTGTTTGGGCGATTAGGAATTTTTATGGGTAGTTTACCCTATTTTCCCCCCAAACCCGTTCATACACTCGTTCAGATGGGCGGGAGTGTAACACTAGACAGGGGACTATCCCTCGTCAGGAAAAAGAAAAACAAACGGGAGACTGTCTCCCTTTATAAAAAAAATTATTTCTTGACGGGGGACAGTCCCTTTTTTCTTTTCTTTACGGGGAGATTGTCCCCGTTTTTGGGTTTAAGATACAAGCGGAAACTGTATCCGTTTGATATTTGAAATTTTTTCACTTCATGGCTACATTTCAACCTATAAAACCAAGAACTCTAAAGTCTTTTCTCTTCATTCCACACACTCCAACTCCAACTCCTTCATTTTACTCCATTTTAGTTTTGAAGTTTTCTCTTCCTTTAACCAACACCGACTACTTCAACCCAAAAAAGTTGAAAAAGCACATTAGGAAACAACAAATTAAATTTACTACGGATGAAGAATGTAGCTCTTTCTGAAGCACATATAGCAATAACGGGTGATGGTAGTGTTGAAAGATTGTGCATCATGGAAAAACCAAATATTGGGATCAAATTATTCCATTATTTATCGAGAAAGACATTAAGTTATACGGTAAGTATTTTTGTTTCGTACGTATTGCTCATTATGTTTGTAAATGAATACTAATATGATAAGTTTACCTTTGTAGTTGATATGTGGTCGGTGTGAATTCCATAAGATACATGGGAGACCCTTTATCCTTGATGAGTGAGTACGAGTTATACAAGCATGGACCCGATTATGATTACACCAAGTATGTGAAGTACCCCGCTACCCCATCACTGTGGTCAAGTTGTTGATGATGATGGTGTCGAGGGTGTCGATGGTGTCGAGGAGGAAGAGACGGGAGTCGATTGTAATACAAAACAAACGAGTGATGCTCAATTAAAAAAGAAAAAAAGGGGACCCGGGAAGAAAGCTCTTCAAGCTTTTAAAAAAAAAGCAAAATATCAATGTGGTACTCCAGTGATTCCATTAAATCCAACTTTAGTGAAACCAATGAGAGAATGTTAGGTTATTTGAAAGAGCAAGAACAACAATTAAGAGGAGAATATGAGTCGAATGAAAGAAAGAAAAAGGAACGTGTAGAAAGAATCATGATGGCGGATATGTCTAAGCTATCTAGTGCCAAATTTGGCTTGAAACGTAAACAAAACAAGATACTAGAGAAAAGGAACTTGATGGAGCAAGAAAAGTAAGCGAGGATGAGTAATGGGTAATATTTGGTGTTGTTTACGATTGTTTTCCTAGTTGTAATTTCCTTTCAATTAAAAGATTGTTTTCCTAGTTGTAATATTTGGTGTTGTTTTCTGATTGTTTTCCTAGTTGTAATTTCCTTTCAATTAAAAGATTGTTTTTTTCTAGTTGTAATTTCCTTTCAATTAAGATTGTTTTCCCATAGCTCTTGCTCTAAGTGTCTTATGTATTTTGTATATAGTGAGCTTGATAGAAGTTTTAGGCATGATTTTTGGGCAGGGTTCATGACCTACAATTATGATGCCTTCGTACCTACCATTGTGGTGGATGATTTCAACAACTTTTTATTGACATAAGATAAATGGGACAGGAAATTTATTACTGATAGTGATACAAAGGATTTAGAAAACTGTAGGGAATATTATTTAAATACCCCTCAAAATTTGCCCCTTAAAAATATACCCTTATTCAATTTTTAAAATACCTTTACATACGAAAAATGGAAGCAACTACACAAGTTTCTTTCAGAAGTGGACGCAAATATAGCACAAATTGCTTCCAGAAGTGGACACCACTTCATACAAGTAGCCTTCAAAAAGTGGAAGCAACTTTCTCAAGTTGACTCCAAAAATATTATTTTTTACCCCTCGGTGTATTTATGCGAGGAGTCCACAAAATGGAGAGTATTTATAACATTCATAAAGCTGTGTTGGTGCTTGAGGTCTCCGGACATGCCTTTTATTGGTCTTGATTTTACATGGACCAATAAATAAGAG
The DNA here is from genome assembly GCA_023531295.1 of Papaver armeniacum. NCBI lineage: Eukaryota > Viridiplantae > Streptophyta > Magnoliopsida > Ranunculales > Papaveraceae > Papaver > Papaver armeniacum. The sequence continues at coordinate 10,234 of JAJJWW010014541.1, read as the reverse complement.
GGTGATTGATAGAAGCATTTATGTATCCCTCTTTGATCTCGATTGTAATACCTGTTATTGGTATCGATTTTGTATCTATTATGAATTTTTATGTCTTTGTAGATGTTTTTGGACAAATAAACATTTTTGGAGAAATCAGCTCGAAAAGTTGTTAAATGCCATGAGGAGGATATTTGCTATTCGAATTCTCATTTCGGATAAAAGGTAACTATTACTAAGGGGCACCCCATTTCCAGGCAGCTACTAAACACAGACCCGTACAGAATAGGGGGAGGTCATCTTCCCAAATTCAAATTATGAAAAAGGTGGGAAAGTTGTTACAACACGGTTCATATTAGGTTCGATTTTAAATCCCAGGTTTTAGGAGAGATTCAATCGCGAGTCGTTTGGGATGGACTTGAATTGAGTAAGCGGGCTTGGTAGGTGGGTTTGGATCGATCGAGTTGGGCTAGAAAATCAAGTTGGAGCAAAAGAGGAGTGAGTTTACGGGTCCTGCCAGTTTATTTTGGAATTCAGGGAGGACTAAGGGCGAGATATTCTTTCCAAAGATACGTATCTATCTAAAAAGAATAGTTTGGGAGGAGTTGGAAAGTTGAGAAAGCACGTAAATAAATAAGGAATAAATTATTGCCGTGACTTCTACGGAAAGAAAAGAAGAAATTCAATCGGAATTTTGAGGTTTTTGAATGGTATAAAAAGGATGTACTAGTCCCAGAAAGATTAGTCGGGAGTTTGGGGTAGTTGTAGAGCTAAGAACAAGGCTTTAGAGAAGAAGAATCGCAGCGCGAGAAAGAAGAAGGAAAAGGAGTTAAGATGACACCATAGAAAATCGTTCTCAAGAACCACAAGAACAAACACACCTAAACTGTTTTTACAAAGCGATTGTGAGATAATACCTTTGTAACAGTTTGGTTTGAATTTGCAACATCCGGATCGTAGCAGTTTACGTCTGTAACACTATTACAGCATTGCGAAACTTTGTTTTCATGTATTTCTTGATAAAAACACCTTTTTGAGCCATGTTTCTATCTTTTAGAAGTGTTTTCACCATGAAGAGCTAAACCCCAACTTGGGATGAAGGAGGAAGCCTAATATCATACATGGAGTAATTATATTTATTTCTTATATGACTTTTGCACTAATTAAAATTGAATTATGGTTTTGATTAGTGGTTGTCATCTCGTTTGATGGGTCAAGCTTGCTTAGATGTTTTTGATGTCCCATGCTTAGGACTTACAAGCGATATTTTGAGAATCTTCTTGGAAAAAATAAGAGTCCATGTCTTTATTTATTGAGCTATAATTGTTAAGAGAATTAAAATTTGAACCTTATATTTTGAGTTTGGTGGAATCCTGAGTCCCAGTACTTCTTGATCTTGTGATATTTTTGTATATATTTTCTATTATTAAATTATGAAACCACATCTTTACAAGTCTTTGACAAACTTTTCTTACCACTTTCAAAACTACATGGTGATAACCCAGTGATGAAGATAATTGACTGTGCCTTTGATAATGGGTGTGGGACACTTGCTTCCCGCATACCCACACACTCCACCTCCGCATAATCATTTATGATTACTCTTCCATCTTGATTTCTTTCGATCCTAGTGTGGAAAATCTCCATAAGCTTTACCATTTCATGTCATATTATATGGTGGGAAAAGGTGATCGAATAAGATTTGGCAGGATCATTAGGGTAGGTGAGGGACCTCTATACAAGTTTTTTTCTTTATATAGTGAGTATTTCTTGGAAGCAAGATCTTATGAGGTGGCAGTTTTATCATAAAACTTCTGATGACAATATAAATTGGAACTTGGATTTCAGCGGAAGGTTGACTGATAGGAAGATAAGAGAGGCTACGACACTTACCTCTCTTTTAGTGTCGAGTACAATTTCAAACAGAAGTGGACACAAGGAAATGAAAATAGGAAACACTTTCTAGTGACTTGAGGTGTCATGAAGCTTCGTTGATTGGCATCACTTGGTTTGTATGTGAACTGCATTAATTCTGGTGACTTGCCATTCCTTACACTTTCATTCGAACCACAAGAATTGCAATCAGGTTTTATAATCTCAACAATTTTTATTTACTGTACCTTATGTATACTATTGTTGGTTTTTTACATATGTTTCTTTTTCTTTTCAATGGGTTTTCTTCGAGTACTTCGATATGTAATTGAGATACTCACATCTAATGAGTGTTAACTTTTACTAAATTTTCCTTTTTTACGTTTAAAAATAGATAACTGTAAATGAGCATCCCTAAAAATTGAAACTACACGTACAATATTATTATATTATTGGATAAATATTATTACATGAAACTAGTTGGAAGGAAGCCTAACAAGCTAAGCTCCAACGACATACTACTACATTAATTGAAACGGAGTTCTTTGTGCTAACCTACCAGCGAGCCTCATGGGTAACCTAGCCAAAGAGGCCGAAGCGAGGCGGGAGGGCTGAGATTGTCACGAGGCAAGCTACTTTTCCACCTTCCATGTTAATTCCTGCAATATTACGCCATTGGGGACTCGAACCTGGGACCTCCTGGGGCGCATTAAACTTTTGGGAACAGGGATGACCAGCTGAGCTAAGGCACGTACAATGTCTCGATATATAATATAATAGTGCTAAAAGGAATCGAAGGCCTTGGAATTATTCAATCTAAATTGGATCCGGTGTTTGAATTGGTAATTTCCTTTACAGATGATTCAAGAGGAAGATGTAAAGTAACACCTGTGTTTTTAGCACAAGCATGTTCTAAAATGCGTTATTGTAGGACAAATGTATCTCGTTACCAATTATCAATGATACGACTCGCGTACTATATCCACCCGATTCGTAACAATGGTTTCTTATGTATTACATTTTATTATAATACACTTGGTTACTGGAACCAAAACAAAAGGAAAAAAGAATAGAAACAAATCAATCTAAAAATAATTAAACTTTACTTGGGTATATTGGGCGAAATAATCTCTTTACTTAAGACATGTAATGCCACTGTAATTAATCTTTATTACGAGTGTATGGCTTATGTCTCAATATTGACAATATCTTTGGTGTTCTTAGCAACACTCGAGGATCACCAGCATAAACTCTCTTTGACTCTCGAAGACAAATGCAAATCATAAAATCTCTATTACTAGTTTATGACTCTAAAAACACATACATGCAATGAAGAATATAGGTTCAAGGAGACTCTTGAAGATATCCTTTCGCTCATCTATCCTCTTGAATATCTACCTATAGTCATAAGGGGTGTCCTAAAGTGTAGAAATGACTAACCTACCCTTAACATATATATATAGTTTGAGGTTCATCTGGTTTGGGTGGTTCAACGGGTAGAGATGTTAGGTTTCCTAGGGGTCATTCCAAGGGAAGGATGAATTCGAAAGCACAGATTCAGTCCACTCAAATTAACATATATATATATATGTTAAGGGTAGGTTAGTATATATAACCACCTCCTCCCATCACCACCGCCGCTCACCACCACCGACCACCTCAAACCACCACCACCACCTCTATATATAACTTAATTTAAATTGTTAACAAAACAAAATCAAAATCAAAACAAACCCATTACTTGTCATTCGTTTTTGGTTGAAAAAATGAGAAGTAATAGTAAAAATGAGTTGAAAATGGAGTTCTTGAGAGAGTTCGGCTAGAAATTATGTGAAAAACTTTGTCGAACTAGCTAAACTCAACTTTAATGGAGGTTTTCTTTTTTTTTAGGAAAAGTTCGGATTCCAAATCGCAAAAATGTCTCAATTTTAGTTCGGTTTAGTCGCAAAAAAGTTCATCTATACAAAAAGTTCGGTTACATAGCAAAAAGTTCTTACGTATAAAAGTTCTTGCGTCTGCCAACCCTAACCGAACTTACTCGCAAAAAAGTTGGATTCTACATAGCAATTTTTTCCATAGCCAACTCCTAGTTTGCTTCTGTCGAACAATTTTCTTCTCCTAACTTAGACTTTCTCACGAAAAAAAACTCCATTAAAATTGAGTTCGGGCTCTACATTGTTTTGAAACATTACTAGAACTGCACTTGCAGATGAGTTCGGTTACATGTTTTTTAAGAGGCCTTAAGCCAACTTATTAACCAAACCAAATCAATTTGTAAATTGTTCATTTTTAGGAATGTTTTGACCAATTCAAGCACATTAACTAAATTTGGAAGTATCCGTGAGTATACCCAAAACATCATACTCTTGTTGTGGCTCTTAAAGAAAAAAGATCTAACTTTTTTCTTCCAAAACCCTCATCTTCATCTTCTCCCTCTCAATAATTCTTCTTTTGAAAAAATCAACTTTTAATTTAATCTCACTATCATTAATTAACTCACTAATCATTACACTAGTTTATTTAATTACCAAGGGCAAGTTTGGTATTAAAATAAAAAGGATTAGGGGTGACTCAAAATTACTTCAAATATCCACCCAAAAAATGAAGAGTAGTCCCCTCCATTTTGAGTAGTCCCAAAATCATTCAAAATTTCTTGCTAGGTTGCTTGACTTATGCCCAAAATTTGCTAAAGACGGTGGGAAAGATTCCTAGTTATGAAAATAGGCCCAGATACACGATCTGGCCTATGTAAACAGATTTTTTCAAGTTCTGAACAGGTGCAGGGTTGAATTCATTTCCCTCCGATTAAATGTGATAGAAGTAAACAAATACTACAAAGACGACTTCAATAAATGAACAACCAAAGCGATAATCCTACATTTGATAGGGAAATTCGATGTTGATAGGGACTTGAAATTATTATAAAGTGCAAGATCCTAGTTAAGTAAAGAGTTATTGAATTCCATACGTAAAGCAAAGACCTGGTGCAGGTGGACTGCTTGATGATAATCATTTTGAAACATTACTTGGGTTTTGTCACTGAGAAATTGGCACGTTGAGCACCAGTGGTCTAGTGGTAGAATAGTACCCTGCCACGGTACAGACCCGGGTTCGATTCCCGACTGGTGCACTGATTTTTTTTTTTTTGATCTCTGCAATATTGATGATCTGGGACGGAGGAAGGGTGCTATTGACTGCATTTTGAATCTCAGTGATAATAAGGTTGGGGGATAGTTTGAGTTACAGTGTCTTACAAATGTCTATTGTAAACGGTTTTGGCGACAATTTCTTTCTATATAGACTAAACTAAAGAAAAAAAAATGGCCTTGTTTGCCGATGATATTGATAGAAAATCACTTGAATTTGAAAGCTTTATATGGATTAAGGCGACCCGCAGCATATAAGTCGGCTCCGTCCTGTTATGATCCCACTGGTATTAAGGATGGTTGTTTGACCATAAATCTCCAAAGAGTGTGTTTCAGTCTTTGAACATCTTAATTCCGTTCATTTTATATCCTTTTTGAGACGTCGACATGAGAAATGACGTTTCTAATCTAATCAGTTTTTAACAATTGTACATACTAGAAGTACTCAATTACTCAACCACATGAAATTAAATTATCACAAAGTATAAAACTAAATAAAAGTACATGGGTCATGCTATGGTCATGGCGTATGCCACTTGCGTACTCCAGATAATCCCACGGATATCGACGCATGATCCCATAATTTCCGTTCTTGACGTCGACATAAGAGATGACAATTCTAGCCTATCTGTTTGTATTCTTAATCCAATTCCTTTTTGGTTGCTGAAGGATTTGATATAGAAGAGTTATCTGAGGTGACAGTCGCACATTGTGGATGTGGTACACCTCATAGTTATTGCAGTCAATATTCTACTGCGCGTTCAATAAGTCATCCATGCATATCCTAAAATAATTACATAATTTTAAGTTGACCAGCAGGGGGGCAGGCCATCTATAAATGAAACCCATGTCTAATAAGATTGTTTATCATCATCGTCTTCAAAACTGATGGCTTCTTCTATTATTCATTTTCTTCTTGTTCTGTTCGTTTTTATTCCCTTCTCCGAGGCTCAGTTACCTCATCCTGGTATAGTCTTTGATCTTGAGAGATTCATCAACCCTCAATATTTGATGAAAATCAACCAGGGAACTCCTCGACGCGAGTTAAATTAAGTTGTTGATCTCGGTGGAAAATTACCCTGGTTTGCCTGTCACGGGGATACAATTCATCATCCCTACGGAAGGTCAGTTGCACGTCATCCCAATGCCCTCAAGCGGATAAACCAGTCAGTACATGTCTTTGATCCTAAAACATGTAGCATTTCTATAAGAAACCCAGAATTCGGTCCGTGGCAAAGGTGAACTCATTTCGAGATATTGTGACCGTCAAATCGACCACGACAACCAACGAGACACCGTTCCTTCGAAATGCTAGCCTTGCATTGGTTCTGCAACTACTAGTAGTATCTTAGGTGGACTTGCTAAAGCTTATAAAGAGGCTGGTCTTGGCGTTCTCAGCGCTTTCTCTAGCTTCGCAATTTCTTGTTGGTTTTCAATACCCAAACATATTTGCTGTGGGATTTACGATAGTGTTAGGGATGAAAAAGTACTTGAAACAACCGGTAAGATTTATTTTGGAGGCGGACCTTACATTCATTATTTAAGGGCATTTGATTTGGTGATAGAGTTTTAACACACTTTGATTAACCCAAAAAAGCAAGGAAGAATATTTCGTCGATGTTAAATCCATCAAGGTACACGGTGAAATCTTTACCAATAAACAACAAATTGTTGTCCATCAACAAGACAACCGGAATCGGAGGAACAAGATCGACATTCGAATTCCTTATACTACTTTGGAGACATCAATCTACAAGGCCTTCATTAAGGCTCATCTTTGAATGGGTCGATCGCTTGAACACTGCTAATCTTTGAACAGATGGATTTCCCAACATTACCCGGGTGGCTGCAGTTGCTCCTTTTACCACCTGTTATGACTCATCCACCATTATTCTTCGAGGGCCATCAGTTGTCAATAATGTGGCATCAAGTGTATCTTTCGCCTTTCCCACGAGTGTATGGAACATCTCTTTTTGATCTAGTGATTGCTAAGGAGGTGTCAGCCTGTGTGGCCTTTGTTGATGGTTTTGAAACCTATGACTTCCATTGTTATAGGCGCACGTCAGATAGGATTCCTAGAGTTTGATATTTCAAGATCGAGATTGGGGTTCGAGAACCAAATCTTAAAGAATCCGTTAATAGTTAATCTCTAGTCTCTTCTTCGTGTAGATTTGCTATTCTGTTTACCTACATGTAATAAAATCTGTATTGATTAGTATTGTTTGCATCAATAAAATCATGGTTCAGTCTTTGATACTTCATTTACCAACAAAATTTGTTTGGGCCATAAGTATTAGAAATGCAGGGCTTTACCCTTGATTAGTGGAAGCCCTTTCAGAAGTTCTGGACTGACCAAAGGATACTACACCAAATTTGGGCTTTAGTAACAGTTCTCCATCGTTACAAAACTGATTGCAACGGAACAGGCAATTTGCGAAACCCCTGTTGCAGTCTTTTTGCTCGTTTGCAACGAATATATTCGTTAAGAAGAATTATGTTCGCAACAGTTTTCGGCGTTTGCGAACAAACACAGATTTGTTCTGAACCAGATATCCTTGTTGTGGTACTAAATTTTGCACAAAATTATGCCGTTACGAATCGTTAGCAAAAAAAAAAAAAAAGATTGTCAATCTCTGCTGACCTATCAAAATTTAGTCCCTTGTAACCAAATTTTCCTGCATTTACCGGATTCATCCCGATTATCTCAGATTGACTGAACATCTTTCAAACTATACAAACAATTATTCAAGCTATACAAAGAACGACTGCAATCACTCACTAAGAAATGCAATTGGGTTTTGAAATAGTTTCAACTAGAATTGACTCGCCTCAGTTAATACCTCATTACCTGCGCCATTTACCCAATCACTTGCTAAGAAATGCATCAACTTCATTTTATATACCTTCATTCACATCCCTTATGGGGTAGAGTGTACGTACGTTGTGTGTAGAGCAATGTCCGTGCGGCTAAATCAACGTTCACTCTTTGAATATCTCATTGACCAACACATCTTCTTCATCCAATGCATTCATATCTCAGTTCCATCATTTTAATATCCCTTTTGAAACGTTGACATAAGAGGTGACGTTTCTAGCCTATATTCACCTCCAATTCCTTTTGCTTGCTAGTTAAAGTATTTGTAAGGGAAACCTCATAGTGATTTTCTTCGATGACAGTTTGCAAATTGTGGATGTGGATTGATCAACCCCATAATTATTACCCAATCTATATATATACTCTATTACTCGTCCTGTATGGACTTTCATAGCAGAAACATTGAGATGATATCCTTTTGTTGTCAAATCGAGATCATGGAAGCAAACTAATTAATCTTTTGAACAAATCGCGAGTATTGACACTGGATTAATTACTCAACCACATGAAAGCGTCAAGTATATATAAAACTAAACAAAACTAAAGTGTCGTGCTATGATGGATGCCACTTGTGTTACTACGTGCATTCAGATAAGGCTAAATCTCCGATATATATGCAGGGTAACAATTAATATAATTGTCATCCATAATATAAAAATAAATAGATTGCTTGTTCTACTATATTTGTGTGCATTTAACAAAAAAATGAAAGTACAGAAATTTAAGTTGACTAATATACAGGCCTCTATAAATGAAACCCATGTCTAATATATTTATTATCATCTCATCTTCTTTTCAAATACCATGGCTACTTCTTTCTCTTCTTTGTTTTCATTTTGTTTTCTGTTCGTCTTTATCTCTTTCTCCAATGCTCAAACAACACCTAAAAGTGCCGGTATAATTTTTGATCTTGAGAGATCCATCAACGCTCCAATATATGGTCAAAATCAACCAAGGAACTCCTAGACGTGAAGTAAAACTGTTGTCGATCTAAGGCGGAAAATTACCATGGTTCGATTGTCGTAGGGATACAACTCATCGACGAATCGACCACTCATTCTTGAGGTCTCCTCAATGCTCTAAAGCAGAAAAACCAGTCAGTAGCTGTCTAAGCCTTATAAAAAAGCATGTAGCATTTATATAGAAACCCAGTAACTCGGTCTGTGGGCAAGGTAGGCTCATTTCAGATATTGTAACCGTTAAATCTAACCACGACAGCGGGGAGACACCAGTTCGTTCGAGCGGTAGATTAGCGTTCGGTTGTCCAGTGCAAGCAATATCTTGAGTGGACTTGCTAAGGCTTCTAAAGTGGCTGGTCTTGGGCGTTCATCGGCTCTTTCTGGCTTCTCAATTTGCTGTTGGTTTTGGTTCCCAAACATATTATTTGCCGTGGATTTACACGGCGGTATTCTGATGAAAAATTACTTGAAACGAAGAAGGGTAAGATTTATTTTGGAGTGGACCTTACATTCATTTTTTCTGGGGAATTTCAGACTTGGCTGATGAGTTTTGCCCCACACTCCACTCTTGGTTAACCCAAAAAAGTAGGGATAAATATTTTTGTCAATGTAAAATCAATCAAAGGTACATGGTGAAAGCGGTGCCAATAAACAAAAATTTGTTATCCATCAACAAGAAAACTGGAAGCGGAGGACAAAGATCGACATTGAATTCCCTATACGACTTTACCAGACATCAATCTACAAGGCCTTTATCAAGCTCATGCTCAATGGGTTGATCAGCGACATTGCTAATCTTTGAATTATGATTTCTAACATTAAGTGGTTGCTCGGTTGCGCCTTTTACCACCTGTTATGACTCGTCCACCATTATTCTTCGAGGGCCATCTGTTGTAAATAACGTTGCACCAAGCGTGTCTTTCGTTTTTCCCACGAGTGTATGGAACATCTCTTTTTGATCTAGTCATAGCTAAGGAGTGTGCTGTGTGGCCTTTGTTGATGGTGGTTTAAAGCCTAAGACTTCCATTGTCATTGGTGCACGGCAGATAGGATTCCTAGAGTTTGATATTTCAGGATCGAGATTGGGAGTTCGAAGAACCAAATCTTAAAGAATCTGTTAACAGTTAATTGTTATCTCTACTTCCTTTGTTTGTTGTTCTTGTTCGCCTACTATAATAAAATCTGTATTGATTACTGTTTGCATCAATAAAATCATGTTTCACACTTTCATATCCCATTTACTGAAAACTACTGGGTTGCTGTTGAAATTGTTAAAGATATTATTTCGTATCAATACGCTAAAGATAGTTCAAATTTTCATTAAAAGAAATTATGTTTAGGTATTCAAAGGAAAATTATCCATGCTGAATGTGTTGTGGATCACTCACTGCCATAATGCCCAT